>PVKE010009238.1:0-45350 GCA_004027555.1 Craseonycteris thonglongyai | reverse complement strand
AACTGTGTCTGGGTACTTTGCCAGCATTGAGTGAGCTCTCTGAGTGTCTTGATTAATGCAGCCCTGAATTCTGTTTCACTTAGATTTGATTCCAAGTGTGCAAGGTCCTTTACTAAAGACTGCCCCTGATCTTGTGGAGGGGCTTTGGATTCTGAGGTGTGCATTGTGTTTGATGTGGTTCTTTTTGCTTTACGCATGAATCTGTTTTCCCTCTGGGGGTTTGCCTATCAGATGGGCTTCTCTTTATTTTTTTGGGGGGGCTCAGTTGTGGGAGAAGGAGATTATGGGAGAGGGTTGGGGGAAGCAGACAGCTTCTGTGTCCTGGGGCACTTCAGGTTCCTGTCTTAGCTGTTAGATAGCAGGGTAGTAAAGGTGTGGCCAGGGGTGGGGGCATGTGAGTAGGAGCTAGGACGGGCCTGAGACACAATAGCAGATTCCTCTTTCAGCAGGGGGGCTGGTGGTTCAGTGTGGGTGGGGGGCAGGAACTCTGGTCTTTCTCTCCTCTTCCTGGCTGCCCCTCCTTCAATCGTGTCTGTAAGCCATGCCCGCAGAGCAGCAC
Organism: Craseonycteris thonglongyai; assembly: GCA_004027555.1. Classification (NCBI taxonomy): domain Eukaryota; kingdom Metazoa; phylum Chordata; class Mammalia; order Chiroptera; family Craseonycteridae; genus Craseonycteris; species Craseonycteris thonglongyai. The sequence goes on along the minus strand of PVKE010009238.1, from coordinate 44,791 downwards.
TTGGATGGGCTGGGGCTTGGCAGAGGCCCCAGTCAGCTGCGCAGTCCCGTGCACAGGCAATGACACCGCGGTGACCGGGTCGGCAGCCCAGTTGCCCGCGTGGGCTGCAACGCCCCAGAGGCCCGGTGGGCGGAACGTCAAAAGCCCAGTTGCGCGTTCGCGAGCTGGCAGCAGTGCTGCAGCGGCCCGGTGGGCAGGGCGCTGAAAGCCCGGTAGCGTGCTGTCGAGCATGCAGCGGTGCTGCAGAGGCCCGGTGGGCGGGGCGCCGAAAGCGCAGTTGCACACTTGCTCACTGGCAGCAGTGCCGCGGTGGACTGGTGAGCGGGGCACCAAAAGCCCAATTGCGCGCTGGCAAGCAAGCAGTGGTGTCGCTCTCGACCGGTGAGCGGGGCGCTGAAAGCCCAGTGCGCACAGGCCGTAGCTCGGGCGGCAGCCGCTCTACGCTCCCGGCTCTTTTGAGACCGCCGGATTCACTCCAAGCACGTCCAATGCAGCTGTGCCCACTCAAGCCCCAGCCCTCACTCCAAGAGCCCTGTCCTCAGAAGGCGCTCCCTCACAGTCAATCTCCTCCGTAAATCAGGGGTGCTGAGCTGTTGTGGGCTGGTGCCCTGCTCTCACCCCGCCTGCCTGGAAGTGCAGCCGCCCTGCTCCACAGTCCCTGTTCCACTTTAGGCTCTGTGATCTGATTAGGGCACTGGCGTGCTGTTCCTTGAGTTCAGATGTTAAATTGTCCACAGTCTTGTGGGGCTTCCACGCTCCCTAGGTCTAGGCTTCCAGCCCGCCCTCGATCCAGCTCCACTTTGACTGTAGTTCCCCAATCCTCCTTTGTTTTTGCCAGCCCCGGGCCGCGCTCCGAGTCTCTGTCCCCAAATCAAACCGCTGCTTCCCTTCCCCTCCCCTCTCCCGCTCTCCCCTTATTTCTCTAACCTTTGGGTGTTGTTCTGTGTTGTGTGGTTCTTTTAGTTGAGGTTTCTTCTCAGGGTTTCCCCTGTGGATTCCCCTCTGTTCACAAGGCCCTTCCCAGGCAGTTATCTGCATTCTCCTCTCATGCCACCATCTTTGATTTCCTCATCTCTCTCAACATTTTAAAAATATCTTTTAACAGGAGGAAATGGTGATGTCAGTGTTAGAGATGAAAGGAGGAGGGCTCTGCTGATAAATTGCTACTGGGTACTGTAGTAAAGTACAGTTTTGAGGTTCAGTGGTTATTTTTTTGTAACATGGGCATAGTACCTGCCTTTGCACACATGTTGATAATGAGTGTCCATAATAAATTTATAGCTCTAGAAAGTGGGCTGAAGAGGGAATAAAATATGGTATTAATAAGTTTTCTCCGCCCATCCCGCCCCTCCTTTTTTTTGGACAGAATAACCAAGTGCTGGGAATTGGAAGTGGTTCTACAATTGTCCATGCTGTGCAGCGAATAGGTATGTTCTCTGGCTGTCTGCTGCATGTTTTGTATGAGGTGATGGGGAGGTAGAAGAGGGGGAGGAAGTGGGGCACAGGTTCAGCCTCTGCTGTCTGGGCTCCAGCAGTGTGGAGCTGGTGAGAGGGGCTGCTTGCCTGAGGTCAGTGAGAGTTCCTTCTCTTCTCTGAGAGGCGGATTCTTGGGCCTTGTCAACCACCTTTGTGGTTTCCCTAGTTTTAGCTGGATGGGAGGAGCTGAATTAGGGTGAGGTCTCAGTAGAATTTTCATCATCATCAGTGGTCCTGTGCATGCATGTTGTGTTTTCAGGGACCCTGAGGCAAGCCCTCTGAAACCTATGGGTTAGTACAGACTTGACCCTGGAGTAAATGTTAGGTATCTGCTCTTGGCGTCTTGTTCCCAGTAGGGAGTCACTGTGCTTAGGAAAGATTTGGGGACTTATCAGCCCCTGTGGCTGCTCAACAGGTTTTATTGCCCTACCCTTGTTTCTAAGGACAAAGCCCAGGGGAGAGGCTTGCCTGAATGCTGACCTCTTTTAGTTGCCAAGGGGCAGTGCTCAGGAGACAAAGTCCAGGAATGCTTTGTCTTTAAGGAGTGGTTGTGATGCTGGTGTGATGGCTCTGGAAGCCTTCTCATTTCGGTTGCACACCTTTCTGCTTTAGCATTGTGTGTTGCACAGGATTTTAAGGCACAGGATTTACTGTGGATTTCATAGTAGTGGCATGTAGACCTCACAAGATGTATATACCCAGTGATTAAAAAAGCGTTTATTTGTTTATTTATTTTCATAGATGGGGAGAAGACAGTTTAAGTTTTATTTATTTATTTATTAACTTTTTGACAGAGAGAGAGAGATACAGAGACAGAGACAGAGAGAGAACTGAACTGGGGGAACTCCCCAGTTCAACATATGGTTCTGCATGGGCGGGGGCCGGGATTCGATCCCCCCGGCACTGCAAAGTGAGCTCTTAACCCTCTGAGCCATCCCAGCTTCCCCTAAAAAAAAGCGTTTATTTTTAACAAGACTGTTTTTAAGGCATTTTTAAAATCAAATTTTCTTGAAAAGTATAAATTCGAAATGAATGAATAAATCCCCTTTAATAGTCCTTTGAGGGGAAGCAGGGATATGGCTCAGTGGGTTAAGTGCTCACTTTGCAGCACCGGGGCCCCAGCCCTTGCGGAACCATATGCTGAACTGGCGAGTTCCCCCAGTTCAGTTCTCTCTCTGTCAATCTCTCTCTCTCTCAAAAAATTAATAAAATAAATAAATAAAAAATTTGAGCAGCACTGCTCTAGGCTTAGAGAGAAATGCACGGTGGATTTAAAAAAATAAAAATAAAAAAAAATAATCCTTTGGGGTCTACAAATGATAATGTTTTTTACTAAATGTAAAATGGAGATCTCATCTTTCCCTGTAAATGGCAATATAGGGCAGTATTTTAGACTGAAGCTAGACTGCCTGGGATCACATTACAGTTTTGCCACTTTTTAGATGTATAACTACCCCAGTTACCTTACCTCTCTGTGCCTCAGTTTTCTCATCTGTAAAATGGGGATCATAATTGTAATATATCTTTGGGTTGTTAGGATTAAAAGGGTTCAAATGTACAAAATGTTTTGAATATTGCCAGGCATATAATAATAGCAAACACTAATTTTGTTTTTTCTGTGTTTAGTACATACTTCCTTAGGCTTTTTGGTGTCTCTGACTTGTGATGTGTGACATGATCACCAACTTTTTCACCAAGGGTGAGGGACACAGAATGAAAGGCAACTGTCAGTGACCAATAGACCTTTCCTTTTCTGTTAGATTTGAGACAGGCTGACCAGATGTACCTTTTTAAACGGGACAGAAAACAGCAGTACTGTGCCAGTTCAAATGGAACGTATGGTCAGCCTAGTCTCACTGGGCTAAATTCAAGGTGTCAGTAGGCTGACCATAGGTACCATTTGAAACAGGACAATACTGCTGTTTTCTGTCCCATTTAAAATGGTGCATCTGGTCAGCCTGATTTGAACAAATGTGTATATAACAAAAATAAAGTGAGGAGAGTGAAAATCTACCAACACAGCTTTTGTCTCCACAGCTGAAAAAGTAAAACAAGAGAATCTGAACCTCATCTGTATTCCCACTTCCTTCCAGGTATGTCCTGCTTTCCTTCCTATATCTTGGAAGTTGCTATTGAAACTTCTGGGTACCTGAGGACATGGAGGTGTGGCTCGGGGTTGTGGACCAGTCAGTGTATTGTAGGTGACAGAGCCAGGAGCAGGAGAATAGTTTACAGAGGATTGTTCCTCAGAAGTGTGGTTTTATAATACATGATTCATTTATCCACTCAGTGAAGATTTCAGCATATCTTACATTAGACACATGGTGTATGTGGAGATGAATGACCACATGGTCTTTATCCTTAAGGGACATTATTTCCATTTATAGATGAAAAAGAGACTGAGGAAAAGGGCATTAAGTGATTTGTTGGTAATGCAAGTACAGTATTTTGAATTCATTTCGAATGCTCTTTCACTGTAAAATGGTAGGGGCTGGTGGAAGAAAGCAGTGGAGCCAATTAAATACAGGAAAAAATAAGGGAAGAGTGGACTTTGAGAAGGGAGGAAGTGAAGGAAGGCAGTGAAGGACGGAGAGGTGCCCAGATAGAACCATCCCTGCTCCTTGTCTGGCCACTATGGGAGGGGTGTTTGTCTAATCTCTCATTGGATTCATCACAGGGATACTGTGAATTTAACGTAAAGGTTGGAATTGCTGGTGGTTGGTGCTACTGTGACTTTGTGGACTTAGTTTTGGACAACTAGTTCTTAGGAAACTTCCAATCCTGGAGGCTCAGTGCTGGCAGCCTGCAGGTAGCTCTGGTGCAGGGGGAGAGCAGGTAAGGGGCCTGAGAGGTTTCTTCTGAGCCTGTGAGAGTAGGGAGTGGAGGAGGGATTCCAGACAGACCGAATAGGAAGTTAGGATAGCATATGCTGCCAGCTTCCTTGATGTGAAATCTCTGAGATCCTCAGTAAGGTAGTGGTGGGGGATGGGCAGTCCAGGGACTGAAGACAATACCATAATTCCTGCTTCATGCTGGAAAATGAGTGGTTTTACATATCCTCTTTGGCTTTGAAATCCTACTGTCCTGAGGAGATGCTTTTAAAGTCAGACTTGTTCAATGGGTTTTCTTGGTTTTGTTTTTTTTTTTCAAAGATTTATTTTATTGTGTTTTGACAGAGAGAGAAACAGGCAGAGAGAGACAGAGAAAGAGGGAGGGCCCAGAGCAGTCTCCATAGTTGACAGCATTAGTTTTCCATATCGTTTCACTCCACAGATGGGTGCGGGGCTGCGCAGGGCAGAAACTGGGCCAGGAGCCTGCCTCCCTCCTAGGCCCTGGCAAGAACCGAATTGGGGGCACACCCCAGCTCAGCACATGGGTCTGCCTGGGTCAGGCCGGAATTCGATCCTCAGGCCCTGGGGCTGCAAAGCGAGCGCTCAACCTGCTGAGCCATCCCAGCTTCCCCTCTTGGTCTTTTTTAAAGCTAAGTGTCTGATTTTTCCAAGTGACTTGATCATTTAGTATTTCCATTTCTTATTTAATAAATTATTTTATATTGGTGTTTAATTTTAATTAAAGCTATAAAGGTATACAGTCACATGCCACACAATGGTCAATCACAGGCCACATATATACAAGTACCATGGTGGTCCCATAAGATTATAATGGAGCTAAAAAATTTTTGTCACCTAGTGATGTTGTAGCCATCATAATGTTGTAGCACAGTGCATTACTTACATGTTTGTGCTGCTTTTAGTTGTAGAAAAGTATAGCACATACAATTATAGTAGTAGGCATACCATTGTTTTGTGTAAGTGCCCTCAATGACATTCTGTCATGATGCAATCACCTAACAACGCATTTCTCAGAATGTATCCCCATTGTTAAGTGATGGTGACTATACATACAGATGATTGAAGAATCAAATAATTCAAGTCTTTTTATTTAAAAATAAAAATTAAAAAAAACTCCCCTTATCCCCTACCTCTGACCACCATCATTTCTCCCTCTTTAGATGGACATACTTTTAAATCTTTTTTAGATGACTAGATGGATATTTTGCTCCAGTATCTCAAAGTGACATACTTTTTTTTTTTTTAAGATTTATTTTATTGTTTTTGACAGACAGAGAAGCAGAGAGAAGGGGAGGGCCTAGAGAGTCTCCATAGTTGTACGTCATCAGTTTTCGCCATGGTTTCATTCCACACAGGTGGGTAGGGACCATGCAGGGCAGGAACTGAACTGGAGACCCCCCCCTCCCCAAGGGAAGCACACCCCAGTTCAGTGTATGAGTCCACATGGCTCAGGCCTGGGATTTGATCCTAGGTCCCTGGGGCTGCAAAGCAAGCACTTAACCCGCTGAACCATCCAGGCTTCTCCTATATACTTCTCTTAGTATTTAATTTTTTTTAACCTTATATAGTAGTTCTGCATTGAATGGATTAATACAAGGTAGTATTTGGTTATCTTTTATCCCTTGGTCTCATGGTTCACACACACCCTTCTCTCCCATGCTTTCAGTAGAGTGATATTTTGGTGAGGCTTTACTTAAGTATTTGCAGAATTGTGACCATCCTAACTACAACTGAACTGTGTAGTGTGCTATGATGACTCCTCCATACCAGCCCATTGTTTGTTTTTCCAAAAGTGAAGTAAATGCTGCTTTTTTTTTTCTTTCATTTGCTTGGTTGTCTATGTACTCCTTACTAATTCCACCCCAAAATCTTACCCAGTTGGGAAAACCTCACCTCTTTCTGACATTGTGGATATTCCATTCTATCATTTTCATCTTCTTGGCCAAGTCTCTCTGGGTGGTTGGGGTTGGTAATACTGTAGAAGCTACACTCGACTTTTGGATGAGGGTCTCCCTTCACAATCAGGAAATTTCCTTCTCTTCCTCCTGTTTGGATTGTCCTGTTTCCTGGTCCCATTCCTCACTCTTGTCCCACACCCTTTTGTTTTCTTTAGTTTTGGTGAGTCACATCCTCTAGATAACTACTCAACTGCATGGGTTGCAAATTTGTTGACACTTTGGATGTCTGAAAATGTCTTTATTCTAGATGCTCTCAAAGTCACTTATTTGATCCAATAGAGTATTCTGTGTTAAATAATTTTTTAAAATATTGAAGGCATTTCTCTATTGTCTTCTGGTTTTCACTTTGCTGTAGAAGAGCTTGAAGCTATTCTGATTATTTTTTTTTTTCAAAGATTTATTTTTATTGTTTGTTTTCTTTTTTTCTAATATTTTATTTTTGTTTTTATTTTAGACAGAAAGAGAGATACAGAGACAGAGGCAGAGAGAGAACTGAACTGTGGGAACTCCCAAGTTCAGCATGTGGGTCCACCTGGGCCGGAGCCGGGACTTGATCCGCGGTCCTCGGGGTTTCAAAGCGAGCGCTTAACCCGCTGAGCCATCCCGGCTTTCCCTTTATTGTTTTTTGACAGAGACAGACAGAGAGAAGGAGGAGGGCCCAGAGCAGTCTCCATAGTTGACAGCATTAGTTTTCCATATGGTTTCACTCCACAGATGGGCACAGGGCTGCGCAGGGCATGAAATGGGCCAGGAGCCTCCTGCATTGGACCCAGCGAGAACTGAGCTGGGGGCACACCCAAGTTCAGCATGTGGGTTCGCATGGACCGGGGCCGGGATTCGATCCTGGGGCTCTGGGGCTGCAAAGCAAGCGCTTAACCCACTGAGCCATCCCAGCTTCCCCCTATTCTGATTCTTTATTATCTTAATGAAACCTATTTTTGTATTCTCTCTGAACCCTTATATTATCTGTCCTTTGTCTCCAGTGTTTTGAAATTTCACCATGTTGTGTCTTGATGAGGGTGTTTTGTCCACTATTCTGGGCACTTGCTGGGGCATTTCATTCTGCAAACTCCCTCTTCAATTTGGGGGATTGTTTCATACTAGTTCTTTTGATTTTTTTTCTTCTGTTTTCTCTTGTCTTTCTTTCCAGGACCCTTGTGTCCTTGGTGCTTGTGGACTGTTTTGCCCTTCTATCTTCTCAGCTTGGTCTTTTTCTAACCCTTCTATTGAGCATCCTTCACTCTCATGTTTAATTTCAAATAAGAACTCTTTTCATTGTTGTTCTATGAAAGTTAGGGTTTTTTGCTGTTGTTGTTCTTATGGATTCAGTATTTTTCAGTTTCTTATCTTAGTTCCCTGAGGATGTTAATGATAATTTTGCTCTTAAGATTTTTCCTGCTTATATCTGTTTCCTCTAAGTTGCTTTTATTCTTTGATGGAGGTATAATTTACATACAGTAAAATTTACCCTTTTTAGTTTATGCATGTAATTCTGAATTTTGATAAAAAGTAATGTAACAACCAGCACAGTCAAATATTATTTATTTGCTTTGATCTTTTCAAAATTATGTTCCTGCTTTTCTTATTGTGGTGCTCGTATTGAGGACCGGTGGGCTAAGAAGCAGGAACTAGCTCTCAGGATGAGGAGGGTAGTCTTTGCTCGAGGTTTATCTGCCAAGTTCTGATCATGGTGAATTCCTCATGTCAGATCATTTGTCTTTCCTCTGGTTCTTCAAGTTTCACAGAGAAGACTGCCCAGTTCCCTCCTGGGAGGGTATGCATGGCTACCCATGTCCTGGGAGCCAAGTAGGTAAGAGGCCTGAAAGATGTCTGTTGTTATTCTGGATATAAACTTGCTCTTAATTCTCATTTTCAGTGAAGTAATTACTTGCAATCAATGAAAAAGAAGTGGCTACAGAATTTTGCAGAATCTCTTTGACTATGGTCATGTGACTTGTTTGCCAATGGAATGTGACTAAATGGCACACCAGCAGAGGTTTGAAAAGTGCTTTTGCATTGGGGCTTGGGCTTGGCCCCTCTTACTGCTGAAACCATTCTGCTTCCATGTGAACAAGCCCAGTGAGTGGCCAAGAGAGCCCAGGCATGTGAACCACCTAGCCCAGAAACTTCCCAGTTAGTCCAGGGGACCATGAGAATTAATAAATATTTGCTCTTTTGAGCCACTGAGTTTTAGAGTAGCTGCTACACAGCAAAAGCTTACTTCCGGATTATTCCCTGTCTTCAGCTGTCTGGCAGCCCAGCCCATGTTTATTCTCCAGTGAGTAAACATGGTGCTTTGGGAGTTGTAGAGAAGGATATGCAGCTATAACAGGTTCTTAAATAGCCTTTCAGTCAGTCTTCCTTTTTTTACTCCTACCACCATGTCCACTTTCTGAAGTTCACAATGCCTTTGAGTCCTGAACCTTTTAGGAGGTTCTCTGCTGTGTTTTGTGGTTGCTTCTTATCTTTTTCCAATACTGGCTTAGGATTTCTCATTTCTGCCATTTACCATTGTGTTTCAGTGGTCCACCTTTTAAAAGTTTGTTGTTACTATTTTCTTTTCTTCTTCTTCTTTTTTTTTTTTTTGTTTGTTTTGGTTATGCCTTTAAGAAAAAAAAATTTTATTATGGTTTTAGAGAGGTTTTGGGAAAGAGCTAAGCTAAATACAGGTGTTCATATTACTGTTTGTAATTGGAAAGTTGACCCTGTCTATTTAAAATAGCATCATCCTATTCACCCACCTACCGTCTATGGTGGTAATTAGCAACAGTGTCCCCAGATTGGAAGTCCGCTTGCTGATTCTAGTTAATTAGGTGGAAGAGTCATTGACAGTGCACAGGGCTTTTAAAAATTTACTTGTTCAGTTACTTTTTTTGTTTTCATCTCCTTTCAAACACAAACTTACAGTGTTAAGTTTAGGCAGATTTACTTTCCTGAAATAATTGAAATCAAAATATTTCATTCCCTACCTTTAAAACAGGTAAATCTATGGGGATTTAAAGGATTTGTATAGATTTTCCATTTAAAGTTAGGTTTTTGGATGAGGGGCAGAAATTTTGAAAGTCCAATCTGGCCTAAGCCAAAAACAGTTTATTGTTCATGCTGGCCTTCAGTCCACCTGGATTAGGTGGTAGAAGGGAAAGTGTTCTCAGATGTTACTGTGAAGTTGATGAAAAGCAGAAGGACTGCTTGCCTGACACATGCCACAGGAGGCATTTGGGGACACCAGCTATAGGAGTGCAGTGAGGAGGCATTGCTTCCTGTCTTTTTTCACAAGCACAAGCTCTAATCATTAGCTTTTCTGCTCGCTGCATTTAACTTTCAAGAGCTGGAAGAGGAAGACAGGGGTGTTTGCTCTGCACCTGACTTATGAGCTTGGAGTGTCTGGTGTCCAGTAGATGCTCAACTCAGTGGAGCACTTGAGCCAGTGATGAGTTGGCATTCCCATGGTAGAGCTGTTGTGTTGAATTCAGCGTGTTAGTTTCCTGGAGCTTCCATAACAAGGAACCACAAAGGAGTAGAGAAGTTTATTGTTTCCCAGTTCTGGAGGCTTACAGTCTGAGCTCAAGGACTAGGCAAGGTTGGTTCCTTTGGAGGCTGTGAGGGAGAATCTGTTTTGTGCCTCTCTCCTAGCTCCTGGTGGTTTGCTGGCCGTCTTTGGCATTGGTTTATAGGTGCATCACCCTGATTTCTGCCTTCTGTTCACATGGCCTTCTCCCTATGCCTCTGTCTCTGTGTCCACATTTTTCCTTATAAGAACACCAGTTGTACTGTATTAGGGCTAACCCTAATGAGTTCTTTTTAACTTGATTACCTCTGTAAAGACTCTCTCTCCAAATAAGGTCACACTCTGAGGTCCTGGGGTTAAAACTTCAATGTCTTTTTAGGGGAAACACAGTTCAACCCCAGCACTGAGCAAGGGTGAAGCTCATTCCATTTATGAGTGTGACTTTTCTGTGTGTGTTGGGGGCTTTGTGGGCGTAATGAGAGTATGTAAAATGTGATCACTCATACTCTGATTATAGCCTAGATGGACAATAGGACATACTCATTAAATAGTAACTGTCAAGTAGTGCTTTGAATTTAAGAAATGTTCGATTTAAATGATATATTTACATATGACTTTTTTAATAGGAATCATGATAGAAGTTTCCTGACATTCAGTTTTCATGTAATGTTTCAATACAGTTTAGTACTACTTCTTTTATATATATATATATATATATTTTAAGATTTATTTTTATTGTTCTTGACAGAGAGAGGGAGACAGACAGAGAGATAAAGAGAGAAGGGGGGAGGGCCCAGAGCAGTCTCCATAGTTAACAGCATTAGTTTTCCATGTAGTTTCACTCCACAGGTGGGCACAGGGCTGCACAGGACAGGAACTGAGCCGGGAGCCTCCCACATAGGCCCCGGCAAGAACTGAACTGGGGGCACTCCCCAGTTCAGCATATTGGTCCTCCTGGGCCAGAGCCAGGATTCGATCCTCCGTCTCCGGGGCTGCAAAGTGAGTGCTCAACCCGCTGAGCCATCCCAGCTTCCCCATGGGGATGCTGGTACAATTTGTAAAGTTTATAAAATTAATAGGAAATCATAATACATCACATAGTTTCAGTTACATGATAGACTATCACACTAAACTATATGTGTAGTTCTTATTTTTCTAACACCATCTGATTTAGATATTTGTTACTGTGAAGAAAATTACCCCAAACTTAGCAGTTTCAAACAACAAACATTTATTATTTCATAGTTTTCAAAAGTCAGGAATCTGGAGTTTAGTTGGGTGGTTCTGGCTTTGGGTCTCCTGAGGTTGCATTTAAGTTGTTGGCTGGGAGCTTCAGGCATCAGAAGACTCAACATGGTTGAAGAATGTGCTTCTAGGCTCAGTCTTGTGGGTGTTACAGGCCTCAGTTCTTCACAGGCTATTGGGTTGAGGCCTGTGCCCAAGGCTGTCTCAGTATCTTTAGGACATAGCAACTGGTTTCCACTAGAGATAGGGAAGGATGCTTGAGCATGCCACTCCCCTTACCCCCACCCTAAGTGGCTTTTTGTGTAAACTAATTTCAGAAGTATCGTGCCATCTCCCCATGCGCCTTTGGTCACACAGACCAACTCTGGGACATTGTGGGCAGGAATTACCCCTTAAAGGCATAATACCAAAAGGGAGGGGGTCATCTTGGAGGCTGCCTTCCAGGTCTTCCCAATGTTTTTATAGCTTCAAGCTCTGGAATTGGGGTGGTTTCTCCATACCACTTTGGGAAAACTCTGGGAACTTTGAAATAATCCAGCAATACCATTTCTTTTGTTGTTTTTCTACCTTCATTATTATCTTTCTCTTTAATAAGAACAAAATCATGTTTGTTTTAAAAACTTGCCTTTTTCAGTCAGCATTTTATTTTAGCCTATTATTATAAAAAATTTCACACTTCTAAAAGGATAAAGAACAGTATAATGAATTTCCATGCATCCATCCCCCATTTTGAACAACTTATCAGTTCATGGCCAATTTTATTTCATCTGTACCCTATTCTCCTCCACTTTGGTTATTTTAAAACAAATCCCAGTCATAGTATATATTTCATTATGTCTCTCTGAAAAATAGGGAGTCTTTGAAACATTTCAACAGTATTGAAATGGAACAATAACGGCATCAAATAAAAATCTAGGGTTCAAATTTCTCCTCTTGTCTTTTCCTTAAAAACATTTTTTTTTAATAGTTTGTTTGAATTAGGATCGAAAGTCCATATATTACAAATTTCAAGGTCTTTGTATTTTAGATTTGAAGATTTACATTGGTCTTGTCCTCCATATCCATCTTTCGATAGATGAGAAAATTTGCCAGGAGTCACATGGTTGGTTCATTTAAGATTAGAACCCAGACCTTCTGATTCTATTTATTTGTTTGTTTGTTAAATGTATTGGGGTAACATTGGTTAGTGAAAATTACATAGATTCCAGGTGTTCGGTTCTACAGTACCTTGTCTGTGGTGTTGCATTATATGCTAACCACCCAGAGTCAGTTGTTTCATCACTGTATATCTGGCTCCCCTTCCCTCCTCTGCCACTCCCCTCACCCTCAGGTAACCACTAAATTATTGACTGAGACCTTCTGATTCTTAATCTCAGAGGGTGCTTTTCATGGTAAACAGAAGATAATTTTAAGACATGGCTTTGAAAAAATTTTCCATCCTTTGATTCCTCTGCATTTTGTAAATAGAGACATGGACATCAATAAGTCCTCATCATTTGGACTTGGGTGGTGAAGGTTCACGGTACATTTACTCCAGCTGTGAATCCTGGTCAGGGCCCAATGGTGGCCGTGACCACTGCTTTCCCTTTGGCCAGCCTGTTTGAAAGGTGAATTGTGAGGCATATCTATAAAGTCAGTGGTGCTGACTTTTTTCACAGACCATCCTAACATCTTTCCCAGTCTGGCGCTCTCAGTTTGCCAAGCTCCTCACTTAGTTATGGCAGAAGTCCTGCTTTGTCTACTCCAATGAGCGTATATATTCTTTTGCTTAGTTTTACTTGGTGGTATAACCTGGAAATCACTCCACATCGAGTCATAGTGAACTTCAGACTTTTTACACACCATTGGATTGTTTTTGTAAACTTTTCTAATATTTTGTAGATTTGATTCTTTTATTTTAGGAAGTTTTTTTAAAAAAAACACGAACTTACTGGAAGCTTTAGGAGGCCATGGTATTATCTTAAATAGCGGTCAGTGAAGAGGAGCTCTTAGCACTGGAACTGAGTCTACACCATGTGCTTTGTTCCTGTCTGGCTCCCAGGATGACTTAGCTTAGTTTTTCGCCTTTTGTGGAGCTAGATCTCCTACTTCTTGGTGAGCCAGGTTGGGATTTGGGAGGGAGCCTTGGCCAGGACTCCATGTCTGATACTTAAATCCAAGAGAATTCTGGAAGTCCTTGCCAGTGCTTTGGGTAAATGATGATGGATGCTTTTTCCTGTTCTCTGTAGGCCCGTCAGCTCATCCTGCAGTATGGCTTAACTCTCAGTGACCTGGACCGACACCCAGAGGTAAGAGAGAGTCAGGCTTCTGTCTTTCTGTGTCCCATTTTAAGGCTTTCACTTGTTGATGGGCTCTGGATACCTTCATCAGTTAATCACATTAGCTTTTCCCCTGAGACCTTGAGTATTAATCTTGGGTGAGGTCACAAGTGGAGCAGTTGCTGGTTTTCAGTGCATTCCCTGTGGTTTAACTGTAAGGGCTCAATTTGAATGTAGCAAAAGGAGTTTGGATGAGCCCAGGGCTTACTTCAGTTCTTGGACAGAGGTATGAGAGTGAGCCAGTACCTGGATCTTACCACCAAATAGAGAAAAGAAATAAGCATCTGAGGCAGCCAAGGACATTTGAAAAGAGATTAAAATTAAATTTTATGGTAAAAACAGTTAAACACATGGGCAGCCCAGAGGAGGCTGAAATTGATGAGGGTGAGTAGCATGCTCATAGCTAGCATTTACTGAGCTCTTACTGTGTAGCAGGTGGTGTGCTTATTGCAGTACCTGTGGCAAACTGTTTCATCTCCAGTAGTCTTAGTGTGGGTACCATTGTTACGCCATTTTACAGATGTGAAAAGTGCACAGAGAGGGCAAGCTACTTGCCTAAGGCCATGCTTTTTGTAAGTGGCAGAACCTCAGTATGAGTTGTAGTGCGTCTAGCTATGCAGAGTGATGCCACTTGGAAGTGTGTTGTGGGAAGAGGTAAAGTTTCATCGGAGCTGTGAAGGCTAGATGGTAAGGGCAGGAGAGAACATTCCAAAGAGGGATAGATGGGAACTACAGGAGCAGTTCTGGGCAGGCACGTGGATATATGGGGACAGTACCCAGGCTCGCTGGGGTGATTAAGACCAGATAGTGGAAGGTTTGGTGCCATCGGGTAAAGGGGAGAGGGCAAGGCTGGATTGGAAGAGTGGGGCATAGATAGTAGGGGTGTGGTTATAGCATCTCCAAAACCACGCTGGTGGTTGGGGCATGATGGTGGTCTAGTACATGGTGCACATGAGCCTCTGAGGGGTTAGTAAGAACCATGGGAAGGGCTATTTGGGAGAATTCTGTGGGCACAGCCAGAGCACAGACTGAATCAGCTGTTAGTAGAGTGGTTTGGGCTGAAGGTGGGTGGGCCTGCCATCCTGAAAGAAAGGGTTGCCACCTCCTAGGTCTGAAGAGTTGCCAAGGTGAATCCCAGTGCTGGGGTTAGTGCAGGGTCAAGGAGGAGCAGTCCAGCCTGTAACTTCATTCAAGTAAAGGGCGGGTGAGTGAAAGGAAGCCAGGGTGCCCAGTGACAGCTCTGTGGGCTTTAGCCATGCCAGCCATGCTAAGTTCTTCTAACTGTGGCTTGAGCTGAATTTGCACCCTGAGGTTTTCTATACTGCTGTTTAATAAAAAAACAACAACAACCATACTTGAAGCTCCCACATTGTCCATGCAGAGCCCAGGAGTGATAAGAAATACTAACTTCCTTGAATTTCAATTTTGGAAGATGGGTGAAGCAATTTTTTCCTTAGGCCACTTTTTGGGCTGACAGTGGAACTTCCTGACAGAGTGGACAAGCCTAGACAGGCACTTTGGTGGGATTGTAGTAGGGGTACCTCAGATAACTTCCAGTTCCAGACGGGCTCAAATGTGTGCCAACTTTATAACTTTTCATTGATTCTTTGTCTGCTCAAAATTGCCTGTTTGCCATTGGCATGGAGGCTTCTGAATCAGTGTTTCTCAGCTTTCTTTTCTATTATCCCCCTATGAAATTTTAATACCCAGACATACTGTATATCTGTTTCTGTACTTGGGGGTGACATCACCCACATTAAGATTGTATGATCTTAGTAATTCAGCTTGTCCACAGAGAAACCCTACAAATGAGGAAAGGGAGTATCAGAGCTGGACTCAAGTGTTTTTCCCTGGTCCCATATTCGTTTCCTGGAGACTAGTGGAGTTTAACTGCTCAGAACCTCAGTTTCTTGACTGGTTAAATGTGAATGACTGTACCAAGCCAATAGAGCTGCTGAGGATCTGATGAGCTACTGCAAGTTCAAGCTTTGCACAGAGCCTCCTCTCAAAAGGCTCTTAGCAGTTTTTGTCTTTCTTTCCCTCCAACACAGATTGACCTCGCCATTGATGGTGCTGATGAAGTAGATGCTGATCTCAATCTCATCAAGGGCGGTGGGTGAGTGTTGTGGAGATTTTCTTTTTCTTTTCTTTTTTTTTTTTTTAATAGTCAACATGACCTGCTCAGCTGAAACCTGAGTTTTGAATTATTTGGCTGAGGGGATCCCTAATGGCCGCATCGCATGGAGTGTCTTTTTTTTTTTTTTTTTTTTTTTTTTTTTTTTTTTTTTTTTTTTATATCTTTTTATATTTATAGAGAGTAATTATTTGATCTTCAGTGCATATTTATTTTTATTTTACTTGTGACAGATAGAGAGAGAGACAGAGACAGAGACAGCTAGAGAACCGAACTGTGGGAACTCCCCAGTTCAGCATGTGGGTCCGCCTGGGCCGGAGCCGGGATTCGATCCTCGGTCCTCGGGGCCTCAAAGCAAGCGCTCAACCCGCTGAGCCGTCCCGGCTTTCCCTAGATTTTCTTGCTAAAGAGTATCTGCCAGTTAATCTTATGTAAAGTGAAATGGATTTTAAAGATTTATTTTATTGATTTTTGACAGACAGAATAAGACAGAGAGAGACAGAGAGAAGGGGGAGGGCCCAGAGCAGTCTCCATAGTTGACAGCATTCATTTTCCATATAGTTTCACTCCACAGGTGGACGTGGAGGCTGCTCAGGGCAGGAACTGGGCCAGGAGCCTCCTGCGTAGGTCCTGGCAAGAACTGAACTGGGGGCACAACCCAGTTCAGCATGTGGGTCCGCATGGGCCGGGGCTGGGATTCGATCCTCGGTCCCCAGGGCTTCAAAGCAAGCGCTCAACCTGCTGAGCCATCCCGGCTTTCCCTGAAATGGATTTTAGAATAAACAAACTACCACTGTGATGTACCTGAGTTTGTCCTTCTAGGATATTGATAGCTATGGTTATAGAGTCAGATTGGCATTTCTGGTCATTAGTTGCAATCTGGTACTAGGAACCTGGGCCTAATCAGTGAGATTATTCATCTTAATGGGTTTTCTGTATCTGCATTTTTCTGCCGAATCAAGCTTTAAACCGGTGCAGGCTAATTATTAGATCTGTGGGCACCAGTGTGTGATCTTTGTTTTAAATCTGTTCTTAACTTTGTGAACAATTAGTGATGTATTTATTCATTCATTTAGAAAACATGTATTAGGTGTTTTCTTACATGTTCTTGCAAGTGTTGATTTTGGGGGTAGGGAAAGGGAGTTGAAGAAGGTGATCCTGTTTTGCTGGTTCTTATAATCCAGCAGACTATGAAATGACAGAAAATTTGTTTAAAAGTGCATTGTGCTCTCTGCTTCATCATTCTGATTGTCAAATAGACAATAGGCCAGGTTTTCAGAGCTTGTCCTTCTCAAGTTATAGACACTCCCATTCACACTGTGCTCTGATGACTGCACACCAGCTACCCACACAGGTGCATCTTAGATTGCAGCATTCCTGGCCTCACTGGGAATCATTGCCTTGTTTCTTGGTTGCTCCCAGACAGGCTAATGTTACCATGGTCTGTTCACTAGAGGTAGCATGTGTTAGCTCTGGAGTTTTATATTGGCTGCCATAACAAAATACCCCAGACTGAGAGGCTTCACCAACAAATTTCTTACTGTGCTGGAGGCTATTTTCTTGCAGATGGCTGCTTTTTCACTGTGTCCTCATAGTGCAGAGAGAATAAGTGAGCTCTCTGGTCTCTTGTCATAAGAACTTTAATCCTATCAGACCAGGTCCTCACCCATATGACCTCATTTAACCATAGTTACTTTCTTAGAGGCACTCTGTTTCTAAATATAACCACATTGGAGGGTAGGGCTTCAACTGTGGTGGGACTCAGCTCAATCCATTGCATAGCCTGTCAGGGTTGGTTATGACCCTTAAGAACTAAAAGCGAAGGTACTGTGTAAGTGCCAGAATTGGGTGGATTTGGATTTCCTGTATCTAACCTTAACTTCAAAATCTTCTTACCCCCTCCCTGTGTTCACTTTCTTCTTCCTATCCCCAGAGGCTGCCTGACTCAGGAGAAGATTGTGGCTGGCTATGCAAGGCACTTCATTGTGATTGCTGATTTCAGGTACAGTGTTCAGTGTTCTGAACTGTCCACCAAGGAGGTAAACCAGACCCCAGGCCTCATCCCCACTTTATAGAGGAGGAAATAGAGAAATGGAGGGACTATCTAACATTCTGAGGCTCATGGCTAGAATTTAGGGCAGTGTCTAGGAGGTCTTCCCTTCTGCTTTCATGCTGAAGGTAGATATTGCTATTTTGTGTCCATTGGAAGGAGAAGGAAACAGCTTGTCTCCTGTATTAACAGACCATGTCCTCATATATCACTCATTTGATCTTGGCAGGAAGCCTCAGTGTCCTGCCCATGGACAGTGACTCAGCGCCTTCCGCTTCCTCTGGGGTCACATGTGACCTGTGTTGTGAACCGTGTTTGACCAGGCTCTTACATGCTCCTTCAAGGAGTTTGCTCTTGTGCTGAGCATGTTAATTAAAAAAGAAAAAAACAACAACAACGCATCTTCATGGAAATATAGCTATAGTAAGAACATAAATAATAAACACCTGTATACCCACGAAGTTAGTCATATCAAATTTTAACATTTTTGTCAGATACTTCAGGTACCTTTTTCTTAAATAGTAAAACATAGCCAGTACATTTAAAGCCTCTCTATACGTACTCTTGTTTTCTTTGCCTTTTCACCACATCACTCCTAAATTTGATGTTTATCTGTACCACTGAGCTTATATACATTTATTATATTTTTTGACTCTTTTCAGGAAAGATTCAAAGAACCTTGGGGATCAGTGGCACAAGGGAATCCCCCTTGAGGTGATCCCAATGGCATATGTCCCAGTGAGCCGAGCTGTGACTCAGAAGTTTGGGGGCGTGACTGAACTTCGAATGGCTGTCAACAAGGCAGTAAGTGGCTGGGCAGGTTTCTGGAGGGCATTCCAGGTTCTCAGTATTGTGTCAGCATTTGTAGTCCTAAACGCTCTCCCGGTTCTCAGGGTGGTGTTCTTTCTGTTTCACTAAGGTCCTCTGTCCTAGACTAGGCAGTTGGATTTTATTTATTTATCTTTAATTCTTTTTGTTTGTTTTGTTTTGTTTTTTAAGATTTATTTTTATTGTAATTATTATTATTTTTTTTCTTTTAAAGATTTATTTATTGTTTTTGACAGAGAGATATACAGAGTCAGAGACAGAGAGAAGGGGGAGGGCCCAGAACAGTCTCTGTAGTTGCATATCATTGGTTTTTCCACATAGTTTCATTCCACAGGTGGGCTTGGGGCTGCACAGGGCAGGAACTGGGCCGGGGTCTTGCCCCAGTGAGAACTGAACTGGGGGCACTCCCTAGTTCAGCATATGGGTCTGTTCGGACCAGGGCTGGGATTTGATCCTCGGTTCCCAGGGCTGCAAAGTGAGCTCTTAACCCACTGAGCAATCCCGGCTTCCCCTTTTATTGTTATTTTGACAGAGAGAGAGACAGACAGAGAGATACAGAGAGAAGGGGGAGGGCCCAGAGCCGTCTCCATAGTTGACATCATTCATTTTCCATATAGTTTCACTGCACAGGTGGGCACGGGGCTGTGCAGGGCAGGAACTGAGCTGGGGGCACACCCCAGTTCAGCATATGGGTCCAACTGGGCTGGAGCCAGTATTTGATCCTCAGGCTCCAGGGCTGCAAAGTGAGTGCTTAACCTGCTGAGCCATCCCAGCTTCCCTGTTTTTTTTTTTTTGGGTTTTTTTTTGGTTTTTTTTTTAAAGCTATTCCTCTTTTTTTTTTTTTTTAACATATTTTTATTTATTTATTTATTTTGACAAAGGAGAGAGAGAGAGAGAGAGAGAACTGAAGTAGGGGAGCTCCCAGTTCAGCATATGGTTCCGCACGGGCTAGGGCTGGGACTCGATCCTCAGTTCCCCGGCGCTGCAAAGTGAGCGCCTAACCCACTGAGCCATCCCGGCTTCCCCCCCTGTTTTTTTTTAAGATTTGTTTTATTGTTTTTGACAGAGACAGAAAGAAGGGAGAGAGCCCAGAGCAGTCTCCATAGTTGTATGTCATCAGTTTCATTTCACACAGGTGGGCAGGAGGGAAGGGGAGGGCATGCAGAGGGGAAACTGGACCAAGGGCCTCCTGCATGGGAGACACACCCCCGGGAGCTGAGGGCTGAACTGGGGAGCCTCTCACATGGGAAGCTTTCCCTGGCGAGAACCAAACTGGGGGCCACACCCCAGTTCAGCATATGGGTCCACGCGGGCCAGGGCAGGGATTCAATCCTCGAACTCCTGGGCTACAAGGTGAGCGCTTAACCTGCTGAGCCATCTCAGCTTCCCCTATTTATTTTTAGAGGGCTGGTTTTATTAGTTTCTATATTCAAACTCATGTAAATAAATTAACACAGTGCGCATGTCCTCTGAACAAATGGTGGAATGAGTCTTTCTCTCTGCCCCTTTGGAGTCTGATTCTCTTCAGGTGATCTGACCTTTATACCTGAAGTCTGGATCACCCTAATTAATATCTGCTAAGCTCAGCTTTGAGAAGTCCCCTGTGACAGAAAGTTTTTCAGGTTTTATGGTAGAATTTTCTTTTTTCCTCCTTTTTTCTGTGGTTAAATGTGACAAGAAATAGATGGAATTTCCTGGGAGATGTGAACCCCTTCTCAGGAATACACTCTAAGTACTTAATCCAAATGTGTCTCTTCAGCTTCTAAAGTGGATTACACATATCTTACATTTTTCTTACAAATAATAAAAAATAAAAAAATAAATAATAAGCAAAAGTAATAATCTAAAACTGTAATTATAACTATATAAGAAGCTTGGGAGATATAGAAAAGAAGGGTTATCTATAATCCTTCCTTGATGCATTTCTATTTTGATGTGTTTCTTCCCTGGTGTTTTGTGACTTCTGTCCTAACCACATGGTTGTGCAGAGCTCTGACACTGGGGGCGGGGGTCAGGGTGATTGGAGGTTCGCTGTCTGTCACGGCTGGGTTACTCCACACAAGAGCTCAGCTTCCTGCCTTCATGTAGCTCTTAACAGTCTGCAGGGGACTGACTCCTGGTTTCCTTGCCTTTAACTGTGGTGTTCTGTTAGCATTTGCGGTCTTAAAATCTTTCTAGGGAAAAGCCGGGACGGCTCAGCGGGTTGAGCGCTGGCTTTGAGGCCCCGAGGACCGAGGATCGAATCCCAGCTCCGGCCCAGGCAGGACCTACATGCTGAACTGGGGAGTTCCCACAGTTCGGTTCTCTAGCTGTCTCTGTCTCTGTCTCTCTCTCTATCTGTCACAAGTAAAATAGAAATAAATATGCACTGAAGATAAAATAATTACTCTCTATAAATATAAAAAGATATAAAAAAAAAAAGAAAAAAAAAAAAGAAAATCTTTCTAGTGCCCAAAGCTCTTGAAGAATTCTGGGTTAATTAACTATAATTGCTCATCTCTGCCCATCAGAACCTATCTCTGCTTCCTGACTTTTAGATGGGACTCCTGATTGATGGGTGAAATAACATTGGTTTATTTTACATTATTGATGGTACTTAATGTGAAGTTGTGAAAATATTGTGCCATGTTGGTAGCCTGTTCTGTTGCTGTAGTTTTTCATTCTAATAATAGCTAAGAATTGTTGAGCTGTCCCTGTGAGCCCTCACTGTGGTAAATGCTTACCCATATGGTTTGTACATAAGCAGCCTTATGAGGTATGTACTATTAGCCCCTTTTTGCAGTTGAGGAATCTGAGGCTCATAGAAGTTTATGGCTCCTCTGAAATCTATGCTTATGTGACTTCAACGCTCAATTTCTACTCCAAAGCTCTTGCTCAGGACTACTTCACAGCGCTGCCTTCTAGAAAGCATGAGGTGGGAATGTTGATTGGAGCGAGTTAATTAGGACACTTGTCTTTGGTTATTACATCCATTTCTCTGCCCCTCTGTACCTACCTATTTTTACTTCCTCAGTAAATATGGAAAATTATCTTCTAGGGTCCCGTGGTGACAGATAATGGGAATTTTATCCTAGACTGGAAGTTTGACCGGATGCACAAGTGGAGTGAAGTGAACACAGCTATCAAAATGATCCCAGGTAATGTGAATGGCGTTCACCCTCTCTGCGTAGAGCCTTTCCTCCCAGGTCCCTTTCTTCAGCAATGGGGAAAAATGACTCAATTCACCCTCATTAGCAATAGACCACAGGCAAGATACTGTGCTCCGTGTTACAGGGAATGCTCCCATCTAGAGAACATGGACTCTAAACCTCAGGAAAGTTGTGTGTGGCTGTGTAGAAGCCACGCCTATAAGTAAGATGGAATGTGCTAAGTTCTGCCAGAGGAATACCAAGAGTCTGGAGTACACGAAAGTTGCTTCTTCGGGGGAATGTGGAGGCAGTTTTATGGAAGAGAGGTGACTTTTGATCTATGCGTCAGCATAGTATAATCTAGATACTGCACTGAGTGTTTAAAAATGTCTCGTTTGGGTCCCCAGGTGGTTACATATAGAGGACACAGATTGAGGAAGCATAAAGGATTTGCCCAAGGGCTGCAGCACTAAAATGGGAGTCCTAGGTTGCCTCTAGACCCTGAACTTTTAGTCCTTACTTCTTTGAGAGCAGGTTGAAGAGGGGTTTTGTGACATTGACATTTGGAGCAGTGGAGAACCTTTGATATAGCTTGTACCAGGGATCTCTGGGGTAAAGGCCAGGTGGGCAATGTGGAGGTGACGTAAGAGTCCAGGCCAGAAGAGGAGTTAAGGGCTTGTACTGGGGGATTAAAAGGAGGAGGGAGAAATGAGAAGTATCAGTCTTAAGATATTGAGAGACTAAGATTCTAAAATGGTAATATTCCATGACATGGAATACTCTTGGGCCAGAACTGACTAATGGGACAGATAAAGTCAGTTTAGCAGATTGTAGTGGCTGAGAGTGGATCCTGGAGCAGACATTCATGAGTAAGGACCCTAACCTAGCCTTACTCTATCAGTCTGCCCTTTGTACAGCTAGTTAATGTCTCTGTGCCTCAGTTTCTTCCTCTATAAAAGAGGCTAATTTTAGTTCCTACCTCATAGGATTGTTGGGAGGATTAAATGAGTTAGACTGGTGCCCAGCACACAAAGGAGTGTTTGTTGAGTGAATACATTCCTAGGAAGAAAGGACACTATCTTTACCATTAATTAAATATGCTAGATTTTAAATTATCCGTGCTATCTGGGAATGGAAATAGTATGAGTATAAGCTATATAATGAAGAACTAGTTTTTCTAACCTTTAGTTATTTTAGTCTTCCATTGACAGTTTTTATTTTTTATTTTTTTAATTGTTAAATTTATTGGGGATGGGGAAGCTGGGATGGCTCAGCGGGTTGAGCACTCGCTTTGCAGCCCCGGAGACTGGGGATCGAATCCCGGCTCCGGCCTGTGTGGACCCATATGCTGAACTGGGGTGTCCCCCTAGTTCAGTTCTTGCCAGGGCCTATGTGGGAGCCCCCGGCCCAGTTCCTGCCCTGCATAGCCCCGTGCCCACCTGTGGAGTGAAACTATATGGAAAACTAATGCTGTCAACTGTGGAGACTGCTCTGGGCCCTCCCCCTTCTCTCTGCCTCTCTCTATCTGTCTCTCTGTCAAAAACCAATAAAAATAAATCTTTAAAAAAAAAAAAAAATTTATTGGGGTGACATTGGTTGATAACAATTGCATTGCTTTCTGGTGTCTAATTCTACATTACATTGTCTATAGTATATTGCATTATGTGCTCGCCACCCAGAAACAGCTCTCTTTCCATTACCATATATTTGATGCCCCTCCCTACTCCCCCCAGCTCTCTCACCCACCTCCCCCTTACCCTCAGGTAACCACTAAACTATTCACTGTGTCCATGAATTTTTGTCTCTTTTTTTTTTTAAGATTTGTTGTTTTGAGAGAAGGTGAGAGAGAGAGAGAGAGAAAGAAAAGGGGAGCGCCTAGAGCAGTCTCCGCAGTTGTACATTAGTTGTAACTTGGTTTCATTCCACACAGGTGGATGTGGGGCTGTGAAAAGCTGGAACCAAATTGGGGCCTTCCACATGGGAGGCGAGAACCTTCACTACCGAGCCATCCCAGTAGTTACCAGTCTTGTCTCATTCTTTTTTTTTTTAAATAACTTCATGACATTCTTCTTTATGGCTATCACATAATTTATTTAACTAGCTCCCCCCTAGTGGGTATTGTTACCAGTTCTTTGCTAGAAGGGAGTTAGTAGATCAAAAGATGAGTGGATCTGATGGTACTAGGTGGTGTTAAATTGCCCTCTGCATTGCACCTGTTTACTTGGCTACCAGCAAGTGCAGGCACCACTTTTCCTACACGCTGAATCTATCACACTTTTCCCCTGATGGTCAGACAGTGTTATCTCATTGTAGTATGTGTGCATATTGTTGATCCTTGAACAACATGGGATTTGAACTGCGTGGGTCCACTTATGCACAGATTTTTCATTAGACCTGTGCAGTTGACACCTGTGTTGCTCAAGGGTCAATTTCGTGGTTGGGAATCTGTATACAGAGGGCCGACTCTCCTTTTAAGCTGATTTTCACCTAATGAGGGAGGTCAGTGCTCAAAAGCCCCAAGTTGTTTAAGGATTAACTGGGTATATAGATATTTTCAGTAAAGGTTGCTTGCAGTTGTAGTTAATTCTCATTACTGAATAGTATTTCATCTTATTTATGTGTGTGGAAAAAAGTTTGTATATCCATCTTTTGATGGGTATTTTGAGTGTTTCTGGTTTTTAGCTATTAGAAAAAGTACTGCTGTGCACAGTCTTGTGTATGACTCTTGATCATATGTGTGCCTAACAGTTGCTTATATACTTAGAGCAGAATTGCAGGATCATTAGGTATGAGTATGTTTGGTGTTAGAGGATATATTACCAAGCATTTTCCAAAGTGGTTTTGCCAATTTACACTCATTGTCAGCCCATAAGAGTGTCTTTCCATCCTCATCAAATTTCATTGTACTCTTTCTGGTGAGTGTATAGTGGTGTCCTATAGTTTTAATTGGCATTTCCTTTTGACTAGTTTGAGCACCATTTTTTATGTTTATTGGCCATTTTGGTTAGCCTCTTTTGTGAAGTGCCTCTTAAGTTTTTTGCCCATTTTTCTAGTGGGTCATCTGTCTTACTGATTTAGAGATTTGTTTATATATTTTGATATGGGTCCTTTGTTGGGTTATACACATTGCAAATATCTTCTTGGTCTCTATGTGGAAAACTCTGAGGCTGTCATTATGATTGAGAATAATTGAGGGTAGGGCTACTTAGAGAAGTCATGGAGGACATTTCTGAAAAGATGACTTCTCATCTGATACCTGAAGGACAGAGAAGAACCGGCCCATTGAAGCTCTCAGAGATGACTAGTCCAGACAAAGGGAGTAGCATGAGCAAATGCCCTGAGGCAGGAAAAAGTTTTGGCATGTGGGCCAAAGCCAAGACACAGGGGAAAAGTGAATTGTAAGAAAAAATAAAAATAATCAGGATCTATTTTCATTTCTCCAGTCTTGCTAACGGTATTAATGGTTTTTCTACTGACTCTGTGATCCTTGATTCTTTACTTTCTGTGGGAAGCTGAAAATTAATGCTTTCTTCTGATGTTTGTTCTGCAGGTGTGGTGGACACAGGCCTATTCATCAACATGGCTGAGAGAGTCTACTTCGGGATGCAGGACGGCTCAGTGAACATAAAGGAGAAGCCAAAGAAGCCTTTTTGTTGACCCTACAGGAGAGGGGTGTGTTCACCTTGCCTCCCCAGCCCACAGCTGAGGTGGACATGCCTCTCCAGGAGCCTTTGCCTTAATGTGTCTGTGCCAGGTGGACAGCTGGCAGGGTGGGGGTTGGGGAGGTAGATCCAGTCTTCTGAAGTATTGTTATTAAATGTCTTTTTTAACAAAGAGAAGTACAAACATATATTTTTACTATTACTGTTTTGTTTTGTTTTTATAAAGTAGAACTTGATTTCATGTTTTGTATGAAACATTTACAAAAAAGAAAAAAAGAAGAAACTGTCTTTTAAACTTCTGACTTGAGCCTATTGGTTAAGCTTCTGAATATTGAGTTTGCTGAATAGTATAAATTGAACTTTTTGTTAAACTAGTAAAGGCAAGGGCCCAGCCAGCAGCAATTTATGCCTTACTGGAAACATTAGAGTTTACTTTTCTGCCACACTCTGTTTGGGTTTTACTTTGTGTTGTGATCATGCACAATGCCTCGTTGCATATTTTAAACTGAGGTTTACAAAAGTCTGGTGAGTATAGCAGTGTGGTGTGTAGTGACTGAGAGAGTAAACTATCAGGGAGAAAATGTGCTGGTTCAGTTGCTAAGATTGGGGGCTCATTCACACTCCTTTTGTTGGAAGCAATCATCCAGAAATACCTGCCAAAGCACTGCTGTGAAATGTGAAATACTTCTAAATGTCTATCTTCTTGTTAATATTTTATCCATTTCTTTATTATTACTTGCATGTTTCACCATCAGAAGTTGTAGCCTCTTTACATTTGAGAGTTGAAATAAAACAGTATGGTGCCATTTTTACTCTTTGTCTTTTCTATAGAATTTGTAGCAGTTTTGTGATAAAATAGGAATTAATTTTGCTTACCATATTTACATTGGATCTCTGAATAGGGGTGGAATTTACTCAAGAGATCTTGAGCCAAAGAATAGGCAAATATTTCCTTTATTTCTGAGAGAGCTTGACATCGGTTTTATTCTGTAAACCAGGGGTCCCCAACCCCTGGGCCACAGACCGATACCAATTCATGGCCTATGAACTGCAGGAGGTGAGCATTGGGCCAGCAAGTGAAGCTTCATCTGTATGTACAGCCTCTCCCCATCACTCACATTACCATCTGAGCTCCGCCTCCTGTCAGATCAGCAACACTAGTGTGAACTGCACATGCGAGGGATCTAGGTTACATGCTCCTTATGAGGATAATGCTCAATGATCTGAGGTGGAGCTGAGGCAGTGATGCAGCACTGGGGAGCGGCTGCAAATACAGATTCACATTAGCAGAGAGGTCTGACTGCATAGAGACCACAATAAGTCAATTGCTTGCAGACTCATCAAAACCCTATCGTTGAGTGGCCAGTGACAAGCTGCATTTGGTGGCAGGCTTTACAGTGGCAAGTGAGTTGATTTACTTCAGTTGCATCTGGTGGCAGTCTTTAAATCAGAATCTGACACTTATTTTAGTACATGTGTGGCCCACCCATTATTTCATTGACCACTTCTGTCTGTGCCTCTTTTCCACACTGCACACCTGTCTCGGATGGGTTGTCTAGTTGAAGGAAAACAAGCTCAGGGCTCCCACTGATTCTGCATTATGATGAGTTGTATAATAATTTAATTATACATTACAATGTAATAATAAAGTGCACGATAAATGTAATGGCTTGGATCATCCCGAGACCACCACCCCCACCCATGCCTCCTGGTCTGTGGAAATACTGTCTTCCACGAAACCGGTTACTGGTGCCAGAAGGTTGGGAACCACTGCTATAGACCTTTGCCAAACAAATGTCAAACAGAAAATTCACAAATTATTCCCACGTTTTATATGTCAGACCTTTAGTTATGGAAGCTGACAAGCAGTAAAATGGGTGACCTGAATTTCATCATTCCCTCCACTCTAATCTTTGCAGTATGCCTAATGAGCAGTGAATTGTTCAGAAAAGCCTCAGAGGCAGGGAAAGGAGAAGCTGTGATCAGCTCAGTGATGGTTCTAGAAGGGACTCGGGCATCCTTCCTGTTGTGAAGGTGTTTATGCTGAGAACCCTAATTTCCTCCTTGCTGACTTTGCATAATATTTGGGATCGTCATTTCACTAGACTTGCCGTTTCGAAACCTGGTTTATAGCTACCAAACTTGTTGGCATCTAAATTCCTTCTAAATTAAGTTGCAGAATAAAAGTTTGTTAGGACTGAGCAGTAAGCTTGCTTTTTCTTGCTGAATCCTTTTTTTTCTTCACTCTCATGGTGCTTTTTAAAAATAGTTACCTCACACATTGTTAGGAAACCTCCTAGCGCTCTTGACGTGGTTTAAATTCAGCAATAGGGAAGCTGGCTCGGCGTGCGGAGTGCTCACTTTGTGGTTCTGGGGTCCGAGGATCTAGTCCTGGCCCTGGCCCAGGTGGACCTATATGTTGAACTGAGGTGCGCCCCCAGTTCAGTTCTTGCCAGGGCCCATGTGGGAGGCCCCCGCCCGGTTCCTGCCCTGCGCAGTCCTGTGCCCATCTGGAGTGAAACTATGTCCAGGGCTGATGACATACTGCAGTGAAGACTGCTGTGGGCCCTCCCCCTTCTCTCTGTGTGTGTCTCAAAAAAGAACAAACAATAAAAACTTTAAATTCAGCAATAAAGAAAAAATTAAAACAGGAAAAATACCTGCATGCTCTACATGACATCTAAATTTTCACACGTTTCATAGGCATTTCCACCTGTGACCAAACTGCATTGCCTTTAAGTATAAATGTGAGGTTTCTCTTTTTGTTTTTTTGGGTTTTTTTTAAGATTTTTTGTTCTTTTTTTGAGATAGAGACAGAGAGAAGGGGGAGGACCCAAAGCAGTCTCCATAGTTGTATGTCATTAGTTTTCTACATGATTTCACTCCAGAGGTGGGTGCAGGGCTGCGGAGGGCAGGAACTGGGCCGGGAGCCTCCCACACGGGCCCCAGCAAGCACTGAATTGGGGGCACACCCCAGTTCAGTATATGGGTCCACGTGGGCCGGGGCTGGGGTTCGATCCTCAGGCCCCGGGGCTGCAAAGTGGGCGCTCAACCCACTGAGCCATCCCGGCTTCCTGGTTTTTCTTTTTTTGAAGACAGCAAAACACTTGCTATGCATAGGCACATATACAGAAGTCTGTCCTTGAGGTAAATTCTGATTAGAGTTTCTTCAATAAAATTGTTATTAAATGTGATCTTTTGGGTAAGTTGGATAGAAAACATTTGCAGATTATGATCAATTTGAGGGGCAGGGGCAAGGTGAAATCTGGTGTTTGGGAAAGGCTTATAACCCAGGTTAAATGGCCACATTCTTGGGAAGTGTCAAAAGGGAAAAACTCATTTGGACTTGAATAAAACCTAATTTTAGTTTCAGCTATAACACATACAAAGTTATTACATTCTTCACTCATGAAACTTTTTGAGTTCCCATCACATGCGGGTTCCTAGGGAGTTCATGGGCGGGTGGGGTGAGATAGCCTGTGCTCCGCTTCCTCCTGCACGCCAGGTGCTTCCAGCCTGTGGGGCCTGACGGGCAGGTTGACAGCAATGCCATCATGGAGAAGCACCGTGAGGGATTGTCAGCTTGGGGACAAAGAGGGGCCTTGAGGTGGGAAAAGAGGTTATCAGGTGTCTCTGGCGATTGTGTCCTACCTGTCATTTCTGTGTACCAGGTGCCATTCTGGTCTCTGGCCTGTTATCTCACAGTAACCATAGGGCATCCTCTTAATTTGCAGAGTGTTAAACATTAAACAGCCTTAGTTTAAGTATCTCATTCAGGTCAGACACTGGGAAGCAGGCCAGACTTCTCTGGCTGTGGGCCTTGCTCGAAATTCCCGGTGGTTGTAGGACTCTTGAGTAGTTTGTGTTCCTTGACCATTGTATCCATCACTTGTACCTTCAGTCACAAGCGATTAAAGATTTACTGTTTTTGGCAGAGACAGAGACAGAGAGAAGGGGGAGGGCCCAGAGCCGTCTCCATAGTTGTCCGTCATCAGTTTTTGACATGGTTTGTGTCCACACAGGTGGGCGGGGCTGCGCAGGGCGGGAACAGGGTGAGCCAGGGGCTGAACCAGGGGTGAGAACCGAACTGGAGGCCATCCGCATGGGAAGTGCACCCCAGTTCAGCATATGGCTCCACACAGGCCGGGGCTGGGGTTCGATCCTCAGTCCCCAGGGCTGCAAAGCAAGTACTTAAACTGCTGAGCCATCCCAGCTTCCCCAGTCACAAGCAATTAAACCACTGTAGTTAGTGAAATGGTTTATGTTGAGTGTGTGTTCTTGTATATAGGCTCATGGTTAATCCTATAATATAATTTCTGCTTTCTGATGGGTTTTTAATGGGAGAAAGGGGTAGAACATTGCACAACCTAGGGTTGGCCACTGGAAAGTGCCCTTTGTAGAAGTCATCCTTAGCTGCCACCACGGAATTCTCTCCTGTACTTATTTCCTTTTTCCCTTCCCAGGCTTGGGGATATAGGCACAGTGACAATCATAGCCTAGGGAGGGACGTTTATGGCTTAAGGGTGTTAGTTCCCTTTGGTCAAAGACCCTTCAGGAACACAGGGTGGAAGAATTGGGTTTATTGACCCTGTGGATGAGGGAAGTCACATGCCATGGGCAGCCATAGGGGGTCTCAGTCAGAGGGTGTTAGGACTTGCAGGATTTGGCCTTGTATCTGGTGCTTTGGGGGAGGGCTCAAGGAAGCGGGGCTTTGCTCTGGGTTGGATGTCAGGAAGGAGAATTCTGTGGCGGATGACCTTGATTGTTACTGAGCAGGTGAGAAGAATGGAGTGAGGCTACTCTGGGTAAAGCAACAGCAGCCACTCATGCGCCAGGGTGGGGAGTGTCTGGTCCTGTGTGTGTGGTTTGGACAGTGTTCAATGTTTTGTCTGTGTTGAGATGTGATTACCGAGTTGTCTGGTTTTTGTCTTCATCACAGTTACAAAGTGGCCTTGTCTGATGGTGTTCTGTGAAGCTGTCTGTGTTCCACAGGAGAACACAACAGCCTAGCTGTGGTGGCCCAGCCAGCTCATAGCAACACCATGGCCTGACCGGAGCCGGGCCAGTCCCGGCTTTTGGGGGCTGCATTTTTCTCAGGATCTGCTGACTCCAGCATCCAGTGGGCCTGAGCATTCTAGAATCAACTCTTCCTTTCTCTTTGACTAAAGGATATTGAGCACGTGCTGTATACTGAGCATGGGGGTAGAGTAGTCAGGCCACAGTTACCCGATGATGTGGCTCTAGACGTCAGGGACTTCACTGGTGCCATGACAACAGCTTCGACTTTCTTCTCAAATGCCTGGCTTTGCTCACTTCCTGCCACTCCTCGAAGCTGATGCAGCCAGCTTTAGGATTTCATCAGCCTTCACTCTCCACTAACCTGGTAATCAGCTGATGTTTTTGACAAAGGTTCAGTGCCTTTGCTTTTTTTAGCGTCTGAGCTGTATTGCAGAGTAGCAAAACATTCCGGGGTAGCCTAGCATTCAAATGTGTCCATGTTGACCAACAAATAAACATGCGTAATGGTGCTTTGAGATGGATGGACGTGCGATGGTTACCGTAGGCGGTGGGAGGTGGAATGCAGAGAGTAGGGGAGAGGTCTTCTCTGGAAAGGCAACCGCAGCATTCTGTGGACAATGTATTATGCAGACAGTTGACTGAAATACGTTTAGTTTTGAAGCCCATTCTCTTAGGATGAACCTCTGAGAACGTTTCTACCCCACAAGTAAGATGGGAGAGGAGGCAGCCCTCTCCAGAGCCTGACACCCTGGCTGGCTATGTCAGCCTCAATCCAGTGGCAATAAGACCCCTGGAAGATTCCCTGGTGACAGGGCTATTTTCTGAGGGAGCAACCAGGTTCACGGGTGACTTAACCCAAGTTTTAGATAGGAGAGCTGTACTCATCCTCTATTTTTTTTTTTTTTTTTTTTTTGGAAGCTGTCCTTAGTGCAGGGCTTAGGTCAATGTCCCATCACTGATGAGTTCGGAAGATTCCAGAGCTCTCATCTCTGATTTAGCTGCACTTGGCCAGTGTCCTCTGTGCTAACAGGGCTGCCCCTTTTATCTTTGCAAACCTGTGTGTAGCGTTCACCAGGTGAGAACCCACAGGGAGCTGGCATCCAGGGCAGCGCAGGTACAGTCAGGTACAGCACTTCCCAGCGGAAACGTGAGCTGCATATGTAATTTTTTGTTGTTTTTTTAATTTTATTTTTATTTTTATTGGTTTTGACAGAGAGAGAGAGAGAGAGAGAGAGAGATACGGAGACAGAGAGAGAACTGAATGGGGGGAACTCCCCAGTTCAGCATATGGATCCGCACGGGCTGAGGCTGGGATTCGATCCTCCATCCCCAGTGCTGCAAAGTGAGCGCTTAACCCACTGAGCCATCCCGGCTTCCCCATGCATATGCAATTTTAAATGTCCTTCCTTTAGCCACACTGAAAAGGTACAAGAAATAGGTGATATTAATTTTAACACAATATTTTATTTAATCCAACATCTAAAATACTATTTCAACATGTAGTAGTTTCAATATTTTACATTCTTTTTTGGTACTAAATCTTCAAAATACAGTGTTTTTTTACTTTAGTGCATGTCGTTTTGAACATTTCAGGGACTCGGTAGGTACACGAGTGAGTGGCTGCCATGTTGGAGAACACAGTTCTAGAGTTCAAGGGAGGACTCAGTATGATGGTTTTCTGGCTTTTTAAAGGCTCTTTTGACTTCCTGGAGCAAGCTTGGGGGCCTGTGGTGCCTTAGATGATTCTGAGAGCCCACAGCAAGTTAAGTCAGAGGGCTCTGGGCGGTGGGGGTAGGGGGTGCCCACTCATGTGCCCCATTTGACTGAGACCTTCTGTATTTCCAGCAAAGACCTTCTTGGCCTTATTAATGGCCTAAAGTCCAGGAAAGAGAACACCATTTTTTTCAGCTTCTAAGTTAAATGATTATATTAGTTGAGTTATATTATTTTTTCTGAAAGAGGTAAATATGATTAAGACAGTAACCTTGGTTTGAAATTCCGTTCTACTTTCTAGCTTTTGGCTAAGTTATTTGACCTCTAAGCCTTAATTTCTTCAGGGTAAAATAGGCATAATAACATTACCTTTTAGGATTGTTTTGAGGATTAAGTGAGTTAATTCATTCCAAGTGCTTAGAACAAGTTACTGGCACATTAAGTACTTAATAAGCTCTAAGTTACTATTAGACTGCTATGGACTTATATTTTCTAGGTCACTGGCCCTTAGGATTAAGATCATTGGAATGTAAAGAATGGCTTGCTGCATTAGAGGGGAAGCTGGGATGGCTTTGCAGGTTAAGCGCTCGCTTTGCAGCCCTGGAGCCCAAGGATTGAATCCTGGGCCTGGCCCATGTGGACCCATATGCTGAGCGGAGGTGTGCCCCCAGTTCAGTTCTTACTGGGGCCTATGCTGAGGCTCCCAGACCAGTTCCTGCCCTGCGCAGCCCTGTGCCCACCTGTGGAGTGAAACTATGTGGAAAAACAGATGATGTGCAGCTATGGAGACTGTTCTGGGCCCTCCCCCTTCTCTCTGTCTCTGTCTGTTTCTCTCTCTGTCAAAGAACAATAAAAATAAATCTTAAAAAAAAAAAAGAAGAATGGCTTGCTGCAAATAATTTCAGGGGTGGGGTGGGCAGTGGTTGGGTAAACCATGAGCTGAGCCACAGGGAGATGGAGGTTCACTGTTCTCTGCTTTTATGCATGCGATACTTTCCATAATAGGATTTTTCTTAAAATGGCTTGCCAACTTTTTTGTTCTGAATTTTGTTCTGAAAAGGAATTGTTACAATAATTTTATATGCTTCTGTGAAGGGCCATAAGGCTTTACTTTGAGTGAGTAAGGAGTGTGTGTGTGTGTGTTTTTTTAATTAAAAAATTTTATCAGCTTTATTGAGAGATAATTCACATACCATATATATCACATACCCATCAAGTGTACAATTAAATGGCTTTTATTGTATTTATGGTTGTACAACCATCACCATAAATGAATTCTAGAACATTTTCATCAACTCAAAGAGAAACCCTACCATGTTCATTAGGAATCACTCCCTATTTTTTTTCCCAATGACTCCCATATTCCTCCCCCCACCCCCCAGTCCTAGGCAATTATGAATCTACTTTCTATTTATATAGATTTGCCTTGTCTGGACATTTTATCTAAATGGAATCATATAATATATAATCTCATGTATCTTTTAGCCTTTTTTAAAGTTCATTCATGTAGCATGTATCAGTGCTTTATTCTTTTTATTGCCAAATAATATTTTATTATATGCATATACCACATTTTACTTATTCTTTCATCAGTTGATGGATATTTGGATTGTTTCTATTTTTTTATGAATCAATGTTGCTATGAACATTCATATACATACAAGTTTTTATATATGAACATAAAAATATGTTGTTTTCATTGTCTACCGTCTTGTTCTTTCCTCCTTTGCTACCTTCTTTTGGTTTAAATAAATATTTTTTAGCATACCATTCTAATTCCTCTTTTTTATTGTTTTTACTATATACATTTTAGTGACTTTCTTAGTGGCTGCTCTAGTTGTTGAAAATTGAGGGCAGAGTACAAGACCACCAGGCAGGGAGGTGGGAGACAAGCAAGATGGAAAGAAGCGCTCTATAAAATGGGAACAGAATGTGCAAAGACAAGGGTTAGTGAGGACCTGGGTGTGCAGATAACAGAGGAGGCTCTGGGAAGGCTTGGCCAAGTGGCTGTTCCTCTCCAGGATTTGCACCTCACAGGAGTGTCTCAGTTATCTGTTACTGTATAACAAACCACCCCAAAACTTCATGGCTTTAAACAGCCACCACCATTCATTTGTTCACAGTCTTGCAAATTAAGCAGAAGTTGGCGGGGATGGTTCATCTCTGCTATGGGTGGCTTCAGCAGGGGCAACCTGGCTGAGGCTGGGATATCTGGCAGGATGCCGGGGCCAGTCTCCACTGCCTGTCTTGGGCTTCCTCAACATGGCAACTGGATTCTCAGAAGCATTCTCCTGGAAACCGCCAGGCATCCTTAGAAATTGTACAATGTCATTCAAAGTAAGTCAAATGCCAGCCCAGACTCAAAGAGGTGGAGAAATAGACTACTTTTTTTTTAAGATTTATTTTATTGTTTGACAGAGAGAGAGACAGAGAGAAAGGGGGAGGGCCCAGAGCAGTCCTCACAGCCGTACATCATTAGTTTCAACATAATTTTGTTCTACAGATGGGTGTGGGGCCACACAGGGCAGCAGCCAAACCAGGGGCCTCCCACATGGGAAGCATGCCCTGGGTAGGAATTGAACTGGGGGCCTCCCACAGGGGAAGCACACTGCAGTTCAGCACATGGGTCCACACGGGCTGGGGCTGGGACTCGATCCTTGGACCCCGCATCCGCAAGGGAAGCGCTCAACCTGCTGAGCCATCCTGGCTTCCCAATGACTACTTTTTGATGAGGGAAAGAATTATTGCAGAGTTGGCAAGTTATTATAAGGAATGATACAGATGTAAGAAGAGTTCAATGTTCATTCTGCTGGTGACATTCAGAATTCATTGGTGGGCAGCAGCGTCAATAGTGGCACCTTATTCAGACCATTTTAGGATGGGATCTTAACCATATTTCCAGTTTGCAGGTTTCCTTGGGTCCATCTATGTCCTGAACCTAGTTTTCTAGCCTCATTCACTTTGGAGTTGAATGATGTGCTCTCAATAAACCCCATTTCTGCTTAATTTAGTCAAAGCAAACTTCTGTTGTTTGCATCTAAGAACCCTGACTGATACCCTAGTCAAGAGAATCACTAAGGATGATATAGTAAAATAATTTACCAGAGGAAATGCACATGGCTAATAAGCATCTGAAAAATGTTCTATTTCACTAACTATAAAGAAAACAGACCTAAATTAAAATAGTAACAACCAGATGCTTTTTTTAAGAGTTATTTTTATTGTTTTCAACACAGAGACTGAGAGAGACAGAGACAGAAAGAGACAAAGAGAGACAGAGAGAAGGGGGAGAGCCCGGAACAGTTTCCATAATTGTACATAACCGGTATGTTTTTTTAGTCAATATAGTTTCATTCTACAGGTGGGCATGGGGCTGTGCAGGGCAGGAACTGGGCCGGAGGCCTCCTATATGGGAGGCGTGCCCCATCAAACCAGGGGCTGAACCAGGGGGCAAAAACCAAACTGGGGCCTCCCACATGGGAACTGCACCCCAGCTCAGCATATGGGTTTGCACAGGCCAGGGCTGGGATTTGATCCTTGAACCCAGGACTGCAAGGTGAGTGCTCAACCAGTTGAGCCATCCTGTCTTTCCCCCACCTTTTTTTTTTTTGTCTATAAAATTATCAGATAATGTAGTAATCAGAGTTACAAAAGGCATGGTGAGACAAGCTCTCTTAGACCTTCGTTGGGATTGTAAACTGGTCTAACCTTTCTTTCTGGGGATATTTTGGGCAATATTTACCAAGAATCTAACCTGAATCATTCTGTTTTAGTCACTTCCAAGAATCTAGCCTAAGCAAATACTTACAAATGTGGATATAAATTTATGCACATAGTTGTTCATACCAATGTTACATATATATATATTTTTAAAGATTTTTTTTGAGAGAAGGTGAGAGATGGACAGAGAGAAGGGGGAAGGGCCCAGAGCAGTCTCCATAGTTGTACACCATTAGTTGTGACAGAGTTTCATTCCACACAGGTGAATGTGGGGCCATGGGGTATGGGAACCAAATTGGGGGCCTCCCACATGGGAGGCAAGAACCTTCATCCCCATTCCAGTGGTGACCAGTTTTGCCGCAGTTCAGCTTATGGGTTTGCATGTGCCCAGACTGGGATTCAATCCCCAGACTTTATGATTGTAAGGCAAGCACTCAACCTGTTGGGCTATCTTGGAATCCCCCAATGTTATAATTTAGCAAACATTGGGAATTTGAATGATGTGAGTTAAGGTGTGATGCTATAAGATACTATGCACCCATGAAGAAAGGCTTGTACAGAACTAAAGATACAGAAAAACTGTTAGAAGATAATATTGAGTGATAAATTAACCAAAAGTTATTGCTGTGACATACACCAATCATGATCTAGTCAGGAATGTAAACCACTTTAGGTATTTTAAACAGAGGGAATTTATTATGGGAAATGCTTCACAGGTGACAGAAGGACAGAGAAGCTAATCATTATGTTGAGGAAACCCAGAATGAGCAACAGTGGGAAAACACTCCAGTCCGGGCTGGAGAAGGTGGTGTCACCAGAACATAGAAGCTGGGCACCCAGTGGAAGCTAGAACCGTGGAGGTGATGCAGCCACTCCTGGAAAATTTCTCCCCAAAGCAGAGAGGGACAGATACCTTGGCTTCACCCTTCTTCCCACTTTTCAACCTTTGACCAACAAGTCAAATGTCATTGGCAATGGAGTCAAGGGCAGGAAATGAGTCTGACAGTAGATAAACAATAACCTCCACACAGCATGATCTCTACTAGGTAAAAATTGTGCTTATTAAATGATATTAAAAGTAGTTGTTTTAGGCTGGTGGGATTATATGTTTTTCTGTGTTTTATGAAGAACCAGAACAATATTATCAAAATAAAAAAATGGTGAGTGTGTGTGGGAAAAGCCAAATAAAAATTTACCAAGATAATATGTATGTAAGAATGAATATAATGTCAAGTCACTGTTTTAGATACTGGGTCTCATTAAGCTCCAGGCTTCAGTCAACGGCTCTCCAAGGGCTGGGTGTCCTCTCTTCACGGACCAGCAGAGGGCGCTCCAGCCCAGCACACCAAGGCCTCCGGGCCTCGGCTGAGAGGGTGGGAACTCCGGAGGCCACTGCAGGCCACGCAGGGAGCCTAGTGATGTTGCCCAGTCTTCTCTCCTAAGCCCCCAGAGCTCTGTCTCTTTCAGCCTCATTTAAGAGTTAACTTTCCTTCTGTTTTAGGTGAGCTATTGCCAGGGTTCATGAGAAAGCCAAACACCACTGGATCAAGTGTTCTTACTTGTCCCAATGGGGAGCTTGGCATGTGCGTCCATTGAGCTTTGAGCCTCACTATGTTGGTTATGTTTGACCTAAAGGATTTTGCATGGAAGTGCCAGTGGTCACTGGTGAGAGCATTCAGCCCTAGGTGTCATACAAGGGTAAATGCCTAAAACCATTTCGGTTTTCCCCTAATCACCTCAAGCTGATGAGTGCAAGGCCCCATATTTTGTAGTTTCCGCTGTTTCTTAAAGATTTTTTTATTTTTATTTTTATTGTTTTTTGACAGAGGCAGACAGAGACAGATAGAAGGGGGAGGGCCCAGAGCAGTCTCCATAGTTGACAGCATTAGTTTTCCATATAGTTTCGCTCCACAGGTGGGTGCGGGGCTGCGCAGGGCAAGAAGTGGGCTGGGAGCCTCCTGCATAGGCCCGGGAAGAACTGAACTGGGGGCACACCCCAGTTCAGCATGTGGGTCCACATGGGCCGGGGCCGGGATTTGATCCTCGGTCTCCAGGGCTGCAAAGCGAGCGCTTAACCCTCTGAGCCATCCCAGCTTTCCTCTGCTGTTTCTTGAAGCCATCAAACCCGAAGTGATTGAATCTGGGAGACCAGTTCCAGCCACTGAACTGAGGAAGTGCCAGGAGTAATTACAGCTGCATTGTTAAGCATCCAGAGGACATTTCTCTGCAGTTAAGATGTGTCTCATGACTGTTTGGTGCCGCTGCGCTAACTCTGATCTTTGCTCTCCTGGGTACACAAAGCTTTCCTGCTGTTGAAGGTGCAGGCTGGTCTGAGCTAGAATTCTTGCCTGCCTGAAGCTCGTCCATTGCCTCTCAGGCAGACAGTTTTCTCTGGATATCTACTGAGAGGCCCTCAGGGATCAGAGGAGGTTGTTCTAGGGAGTTGGGAAACTTTCCTAGGGGACAGTGAGTCAAGCTCTGAATAGAGGAACTTGCAAAACTGTAACAGGGCTCCGATACTGAAGGCACCTTCAGCCCCACGAGGAACCATCCTGGGCTGCCACTAGGGCTCCCACAGTGAGCACTG
Source organism: Craseonycteris thonglongyai (assembly GCA_004027555.1). NCBI lineage: Eukaryota > Metazoa > Chordata > Mammalia > Chiroptera > Craseonycteridae > Craseonycteris > Craseonycteris thonglongyai. The sequence continues at coordinate 6,593 of PVKE010009238.1, read as the reverse complement.
CCAACCTGCTGCCTGTACAGAAACTCTGGGGTAAGAGCTGGGTCCTGGAGTCCTACCCAGGTTGCGTGCCCATCAGTTTGCTAGAATCGCGCGTGCGTGCGTGCGTTATTGAAAAGTCCAAGAGCGGTCTCGTGAGTTGGAAGAATAGCTCTTCTTGTAATTCCAGATGCTTGTCCTTGCCAAGCATCCCCTCCCCCTTACTCCCTGACTGAGAGACTGCTTTTATTTGTGTGGCTTTCCCCCCTAAATAAGCATAGAATGCTTTACAAGTTTATGCTTTTCTGTTTTGGGAAATGAGTGAAAACCTCCTGAAGGAAAAGATGGCTTTGGTGAAATGTAGTAAATAAAGAGATTGTGTAAGTGAAGTACAATTCTTTTTTAAAGATTTATTTTATTGTTTTTGATAGAGACAGGGAAAGACAGAGACAGACAGAGACAGAGAGAGACGGAGAGAAGGGGGAGGGCCCAGAGCAGTCTCCATAGTTGCACATCATCAGTTTTCAACATGGTTTCATTCCACACAGATGGGTGGGGGCCATGCAGGGCAGGAACTGAACTGGGGGCCTCCTGCATGGGAGGCATGCCCCAGTTCAGCATATGGGTCCACACAGTCCGGGGCAGGATTCAATCCTCAGTCCTCGGGGCTGCAAAGTGAGTGCTTAACCTTCTGAGCCATCCCAGCTTCCCCTGAAATACAAGTACTAGGAGTAAAGAGGGCCATGGATGCAATTTTGTGAAAAAATAAACATGATTTCATCAAAGTAAATTTTCAGATATAAAAAGTTGAGTCTCTGAGTAAGCATTAACCCAGGTCAATGATGCTTACAAATGCTGAGCTTGGAAATTCTTGAGGTACTTCGCACAGCTGAGGATTGTGTTCTCTGGGTTGATGCCTCAGATCAGCTTCTTTCTCTTAAGTACAATTCTTGTGGGTTTTATTAAATCATTTTTTTATAAATACATAATTCACATACAATAAAATTCACCACAATGCATTCTACATCCTAAAATAGACCACTATGTTATGAGATGTGTATAGGGAGTTTTATACTTGTTTACAAGTTTGTTTTTCTAAGTAACCGTGCAGATTTTGTTTTTAATTGAACACATGTGTTAAGTACTCATTAATTATACCTTTATTTTATGTGGCAAACTATACTTTCTGTGTTCCTATTTCTGTAGGAACCACATTAGATCATTTTTAATTCTGAGCATATATCAGACTATAAATACTGGCAATGAGTAAATAATCCAAGTTATTTATCCAAATAAAAGACTGACCTATTTACTGAATTACTAAAACTTATTTTTCTAAATAATTTTCTGTAGTTAAAATAATTAACGCTTTAATAATCCAAATTATATAGTAAGGATAAGTTTAAACAAATTTCAAAAGTTTTGGTTTTAGAAGTGGCTCAAGAATAATTTTTCTCTACAACAAGAGCTTTTGCAGTTTGTACAAAGTCTAACTTCTTGTTAAGTCTTTTCTAACACACTAGTTTTTTGTTTCAGTCCACTTTTATTAAAAAACCTACTTTAGAGCTAAATACTTTGTTAAAAATTTCTTAATCTGGAGGATATGGAGTAGTAGAGAAAGAATTACTTCCCACAATTATTCTTTGTACTGTTTGAATGTTTTATCAAATGCATATAACTCATACCTTTCCAGAAATTAAGTGGAAACATTTTTAGTAATCAAGTCAGTAAAATATTTTATATACTCTAGTGTTTTTCATTAACATACTTTTGCCCTTTTAAGTACTCTCAAGAGTGGATCTAGACAAATGGATGTGAGAAACTAGAGGTATGTGACTTAATTAACCAAAGCATGCATCTGTCCCTCACACACCCTTGTTAACTTATTTTAGACAACTGTCTAAATCTAAAGTATTTTCAGTTCTCAATCCAGAATGGCTAAAGTTATTTTTATGGTTCACACATCACTTGACAATACAAGATAGCTTAAGATCCTGAGAAGTATTGGCTCTAACTGATAAAATGTTACTTTTCAGACCATTTAGTTCAAACTGTGAGGAAGCAGTTAGCTCCCGTCTCCTGGTTGAGTACCGTGCTTTCCTCTGGGCGCTGGGGCAGAGTCTCCGGGGTGGTGAGGGATGCTGTGCCCAGTGCCTGGCACTGCGCAGGCTCTGGGGAGGGCCTGGCTCTATGTGAATCTGAACACAGACCATGGTTGATTTCTGACTTGCACTATACAACATTGGCAGATGGGTCCCCCTTCTCTGCTCCCGAATATTACTTATTGGAAAAATGATATTGTAATAACACAAATTTCAAAGGAAGAAAAATATCACAATCTTGCACTTTATTGCAACAGTCGTAGTATTTTTGGCCATGTTTTGTTTCTAATTTTTGTTCACATGCACATATATTTTACATAGAACTAATCGTAAGGCATATAGAATTCCACACCTTACTTTGTAAATGCTCACTGAGTTTTCTGTGTTACCACACAGACTTTGGAAGCTTCCTCTCTATTGATTTAAGTTAGTCCATTGAGTTGGCTTCCCATTATTTTCTCTGTTACTTCTCCTATTGTTGGGCATTTAGGATTTCTGTAATGTTTGAATGATAGAATTCTTGAAATTATATGAGTTAAAGGGAATGGAATTGTAGTGGCTTTTTATAGGTGTTACTAAATTTCTTTTCAAAAGGTTCTACAAATTTACAATGCCAACTGTTTCACAAATGTTTTCAATCATATTAAGATTATTTTACAGTTTATTTCCACACATCTATATCCCTCCTCTCCAACTAGGAAAAAACAAACAAAAAAAAAGCCTGAGAATGAAGCAGGACACAGACATACATACATACATGTATATTTACTGTGAATGTTTAAGCTTCAGATACTAAATTCTATAGATATTATCTCACTGACAAATACAGAAATAACGTACTTAGCTCCAGGCCTCAGGGCTGGTATTAGTTTCTATTTGGTAACCTGATTCTATAAGTCTTTTGTCGCCAACCCTGAATAGTGAAGTGGAAACTCTGACTTTCTGTTTCTGACTATGATTGCAGGTGTCTCTCCAGAAATGGGGAGCTGAGGAAAACTGTTCCCACTGGTCTAATTACAGAGTACTTAGCATATACTCAACATGGAGGCAGTAAGGAGAGCAGGTGTGGGAGCCTATCACACGTGGAGAGAACAGTCTCATTTCAGTTTGCTGGCGAGGGTAGGAAGGCGAATCATGTTGCCTTTCATAAAATGAATTCTGCTCTCATCGCTTACAGAAGGAGAACATACAATAAGCTTGCCAAGGGTTGTCTTGAACATTTTTTGTATGGCCATCACTCAACCTTGTGTAGAACATAAGCGGGTGTTTTTATTCTCAATTTCATGCTGCAGTTTATTTCAGGTGGACCAAGTGACTCAGCATCACACAGGGGCAGAACCAGAACCCAGTACAAGTCTGTTTTCAAACCCAGTGGTATTGCTCTGGGTTTTATTTCCATTTCAGGCCACTTCACTATTTTAAAACATGCCTACTGAGGGTACAAACCTCTCAATCAACAGCACAGATAGAGGGAAAACTGTTAGTTACTGTGGCAATTTTATCCAGTATTGATACTCAAAAAAGACACTCAAGGATTTCTAGATTTAATTTATGTTTCCTTCTGACTACATTGTTAAAAGAATCTGGATTATTTCCTTATCTCACCCTAGGACTCCATAGGTGTATTCTCAACATCCAAGTGGTGAGCACTGATTTTAGTCTGTATACTCCTAAAGGTCCGTGGAGGTCTGACACAGGCCCACATGTCAGGGGAGTCTAGGTTATGCTGCATAGTGGGCCCAGTCTGTCTCTGGCGGAACTGCTATCTAGTTTCTCTTCGAAAGTTATCTTTCTTAGAGGAGTGCCTCTTCATATGCCTTTTCATTTGGTGAAACTTCAAAAATCTTCCCTAAAACAAACACTGCAAGGCCTTTTTTCATAGTAAAGTGGTTACTTTAACATTACAGATAGCAAAGCATGTTCAAAGGAAGGACCTTAAAAATTCTTTCTAATGCCATGTAGGAATCCAAGCAGTTTAGATGTGACAGGGACCTTCATAATCACCCAGTCCAACCTCCTCATGTTACAGATGGGGGATCTGAGGCCTAGTGACTTGCCCAAGATTGTCAGCAAGGTGGTGGCTGAGAAAGGACTCCAGTGCATTTTGGGATGCCAGTCCATTGCCTTTAAGGTCAGCATAGTGAGCATCTGATCTGATGTTTGCTATTCTACAAAAGGGGAGCAGACAAAAGGGAAAAAGTCCTAACGGTAGTTCAAAAATCAGAGGCAGATAGCCATAATCACAAGACCCCCTTATAACTGTGAAGTGCTTTAAAGTTTATAAAGCTCTTGCACACACAAAAGTATGAACACATAAAACATTTGTTATTTTATGAAACAGATTCTTAATTTGCTAACATTTTTGTCTCTTCATAGCACTACAGTAATTTGCTATGTGATTCTGAAGTGACTTCTGAATTGTCAAAGAAGGGACATTGATAAAGAAAGGAAATCAGATCTATTGTTTTTGTTTTTTCTCTTTAATCATGATCTTTTTAAATCTTTCAATTTATTTTTACTAAAACAACCCATTCTTTAAGGAAGGCAGGTAACATGGGAGACTCTGAGGCTACTTAACAAATTTTGACACTTTCCTTAGCCCTGCATAGTATATTTCACCTTTTGCTTAAAGGAAAAGAACGTGTGGATGTTGATAACTGACCACAACAGATTTTAAATCATCAAGTTTTGATAGAGCAAGGAGGTCTAGTGACATGACCAACTAAAATTCACAGAATTCTTTGAGTTTCAATGGCAGATTCTTAGGAGGAGAAAAATGCTAGAGAGTAGCCTTTGTCTCATTATGGGAGCCCTGCAGTTAGGATTGATTGCTTATGTTCTGAAATGAAGAACCAGGAGAACGGAACATCTTATCAAAGTGTTGGAAACTGTAAAGCACTGTTCACATGTAGGTTGACAAAAGTAACAAGAGCAGTTAGCTCTGCTGAGGCCCTGTACCACATGCTTTCGTATTGTCACTGTCCTTACAGTAACCTTCAGAGAGGCGCTCCATTCTTATCCTAAAATTATGGATGAGGAAACTCAAGGCCAGTCAACCAAGGTAGTAGCAGAGCTGGATTCAAAGTCAGGTCTGTCTGACTCAACATCTACAACCTGTCCATTGCTCTTTTCTTACACTAAAGAAACCATGATTGAAGTATCTTTCTGCTTTTCTTGGCAATTTATTCCAAGATCTAACAACTTCCCTTTTCTGGACATGCTGAGTGGAAGTGTGGGCTTGTAACTCCTGGTCTCTAACCTATGGCTGGACTGGACTTTCTGTGGCTCACTATTCTTCCTGCTTAACCAGCACAAGGGTGGGGAGCGGGGGCCCCACGTAAGCCAGAGGATTAAAGAGTCCCTTTCTCCGACTTTGCCATACTTATCCCTTGGTATTATGAGGACACACTCTGTAATAACTGAATTAAGAATCTTAGGAGGAAAGGCCCCCGCCCCCATGGGGTGTCCAGCTCCACTGTGGCTTGCGCAACCTCTGACCTTGACTCAAGAGACCAGAGAGACCAAACCCCGTACTGAGAAAGGCATGTTTTCATTTCTTCTTTTGCCAAGCCCATCTGGACAGAGCAGGTGCAGGGCTGGCCTCTTAAAATAGAAAAGCCTTTGTAACGTGGCACTACGGAAACCTCCTTACTCTCCACCTGTTGCTCAGATTAATGAAATGATGATCTGTCCTCTCATCATGGCATTTCTCTGACTTCTGTGGGACCTTTCATTTGTCATTTGAACTCTTGTTTCTTCACTTGTAAAATATAAGACTTGTTCTTGGTAACCTCAAGGATCCTCCCTAGCTTTAATCTTCTGTGTCCATGTTTCTGATTAGGGCTCAGATTTTGGGATTAACTGTGGCAATCTTGTTTGGTTATCCCAGCAATATTATTCTAGCAGGAATAGCTGGGACTAAAAACCAAGCTTATTGGTTGAAGTACATCATCCCATCATCTTGACATTCCATTTGCTCTGTAACCGCAACCATCTCTAAAACAGGTGCCAAGCACCACTTAAAGGCTTGCATAAATCCTGATGTGTGTGCTGGGGACCACAGAAAACAATAGGTGACTTTATTTGCCATCAGGGAGAGCTATTACTATGACAAATAAAGGGCTCTCAAAACTTCTAAGTCTTAAGAGATTGAACTTTAGAAAATTGATATTTATTAAACTCCTCTGGGTTTTTTTTGTTTTTGTTTTTTTAATAGGCAAACCAAGTCTTGGGTCTTAGTCTCCTTTGTAAATTAGGAATAATAATACCTCCTTCATTGGGGTTGTTATGAGAATTAAATGAGAAAAACAAGGTGGCACTGCTAGCAAGTGTCTGATATATTAGGTACTCAGAAATTGTTCATTTGGAAAGCCTGGATGGCTCAGTAGGTTGGGCGCTCACCGTGCAGCCTCGGGGTCCAAGGATTGAATCCAGGCTCTGGTCCGTGCAGACCCATATGCTGAACTGGGGTGTGGCCCTCAGTTCAGTTCTTGCCACTGGGGTGAGCTTCCCATG
>PVKE010009237.1:0-45354 GCA_004027555.1 Craseonycteris thonglongyai | reverse complement strand
CATTTTGATTATATTACCTTTGATTACTTTATCCAGATTTACTGCTTTTACTGGTCCAACTCACCAGTTTTTTTTTTCCCCACTTTCCATGTCCCCCACCTGTGGAGACACAATTTGAATGTCAAAGGGAAGACAAAACTATTTATTGATATGCCACTTTATTTTCAGACTCCTAATTGGCATTCATTATTAAATAATTGTGTGATTCATAGTACAGGCATTTCATTAAATTTTAGTGAAATGGTCCTTTTTACCCAGAGCCAGGAAAATTCTTTCTTTCAGAAATGAAAAGGTGATTTTTCTCTCACATCAAAATGAATCATTAAGTAACACTGAACCAAGATAAAATAGTCCACCATTGTGGATCCTTTTGAAATATAGGTGTTTCCCCATTTTAATATCTTCTTGATTTAAACATTAATTAAAACTCTTAGAGAATTGGTGTACCTAGTATAAACTGTAATAAAAATACGAAGAAATACAGGTATAAACAGGTGATTAAAAATTATATACATTCCCTGTAGTACCTTGATATAAATGCTAAAACAGCTTTGATTCTGTAAGATCATAAAAGCCAGAGAAAGAAAAGCTTATTAGGAAAACAAATAATTCTTTGTATTGTCCACATTAGCTCATCTATTAATAGGAGAAGGAAAGTAATTCTTTGCCAGTAGGTGGTGCTTTTGTATAAAACATCACTCAAAGACAAACTCATTTCTGACTAATTTTACATCTCTATACATCTTGAGCCTGAATTGCATCTTCCAGAAAGCCAGCCCAAATTACTTTACTTTTTCCTCTGAAAAATGAGTATATACCAATTTTCTCACTGCTCATAATGACGTTATTAATGCCATCTAATTCTCTTCAGTGGAAAGTAACATAATCATATACGTGGGTAGATGGGTTTGCTTTCCTTTGTTTAAAATGGGTGTGTTTGTTATGGATTATTCTTTGCTGTGACCCTTCCTCCATAAAAAGAGATTTCTGTATTTTCTTGACAATGTGAACAAGTAATGCTGACTCTACCCATGCGTGGCAGTGCATTCAGAATGTAAGGACAATACAAGTATCTTAAAATTGACAATGTTACTGTGGTTTATCCTGATCAAAGTCATTGTCATTATTGATTTACACTTAAAGGATTAATGCCTTTCCCTCCAGAATTTCAAGTATCTAAATTCTGCCACATTTTGGAAGAAGGGCAGGGTAAACTCTCCTGGAACAAATGAGGACTAAGGGTTATAAACACAGTAAAATCACACTAAATCCTTCACTGCCAACAACCTTTTCTTAGGCAAATCCAACGTCACCAACTAATGCCAATTAAAAAAAAAAAAAATGGAGGAGTGGTCCACTCTGTCCAGCAAGGTGAAACTAGCAGTAGGAGGCAAAGTTGTGATAATTGTGGGAACAGCATTTTTATCCCTTCTAGCTGAGGAGAGATGAAGAAAGTAAAATTATATCAGTTTAGTGCTGTAGGAAGTCTAAGTGCATTTAAGCCAATACTTAGAATTTCTGCACGAAATTTTCATCTTCCCTTTTCTTTCCCCACTCCCAAGATTTTTACCAGAGATGGTTATAGGTAGTCTTTTATGGATTTTATTCATTTGACATTTGAACTCTTCACTTTCTCTGAACACTATGCAACTTAAAGTATCCAGCCATGTAACCATTCAATATAATGAGAATGATTACGTGACTGGATACTTTCCAGACAACCCTCCTATGTGCTTATTATATTGAGAGAAACACTTATATCCACAATAAATTTTCTACAATAATTTTTAAGTACCCGCATTAGTAAATCAAGGGAGCCTAATTCAAAAGCTAAGCACTGTATTATACTGTGGAACTAGTCTAGGGAGAAATCCCACAGACACAGAAAATGCTTTTCCCAGCGTGTCTTGTTAAACCTTTCTGAACTGGTAACCTGGACATTTAGGGAGCCTGTCAGAGACTAGAGGTGTGATTCATGAGCCCAGATCAGTTAAATGCTGTGATTACTACCGGGCAAATCAACAGAGGCATCCTAAATCGCTCTAAGAAGGCAATGCCCTTCCGTGCTTCTAAGCACGTTCTCCTCCCTCTGGGCATGCTCTGGTGTCTATGAGAGTCTTTAAGCTGATGTTTTATGTAATTGTGAGTTCCTGGGGGCTCCAGGCCTCCTCCATCTGTAACTGGGTTTCCTTTCCTCCTACAGAGCTTGCACTAGCACTCATTTATCTCAGAGTTCAAATCTCTCCCTGCCTTCTACTCAAAGCCTCAACATCAAGTCAGAACCTGTTTCTCCTCCTAGAGACCGTACCACCACCCCTTCGAGATATCCACAACACACGCGCCACGAGGCGGGGAGATCTCCTGTTGACAGCTTGAGCAGCTGTAGCAGTTCGTACGACGGGAGCGACCGAGAGGATCACCGGAACGAATTCCACTCCCCCATTGGACTCACCAGACCTTCGCCGGACGAAAGGGAAAGTCCCTCTGTCAAGCGCATGCGACTCTCTGAAGGATGGGCAACATGATCAGATTATTACTTAATAGTTTTTTTTTTTCTTTCTTGCAGTGTGTGTGTGTGCTATACCTTAATGGGGAAGGGGGGTCGATATGCATTATATGTGCTGTGTGTGGAAAAAAAAAAAAAGTCAGGTACTCTGTTTTGTAAAAGTACTTTTAAATTGCCTCAGTGATACAGTATAAACAGAAATGCTGAGATAAGCTTAGCACTTGAATTGTACAACCGGACACTTGTACAAAATAGATTTTAAGGCTAACTTCTTTTCACTGTTGTGCTCCTTTGCAAAATGTATGTTACAATAGATAGTGTCATGTTGCAGGTTCAACGTTATTTACATGTAAATAGACAAAAGGAAACATTTGCCAAGAGTGGCAGATCTTTACTGAAAGAGAGAGCAGCTGTTATGCAACATATAGAAAAATGTATAGATGTTTTGGACAGACCCGGCAAAGGGTGGCTATTGGTAAATGTTAGGAATACGCCAGGTCACCTAACATCCCGAGACCACTCACAAACCTGCAGGCATATCATTGGCGTATGGCACTCAATCAAAAGGATCAATGACCATTAAAAGAGGACCATACCTATTTAAAAAATGTGGAGTGTGAGGGCTAACGTATTTAATTAAATAAATAAATAAATAAATCTGGGTCTGCATCTCTTATTAAATAAAAATATAAAAATATGTACATTACATTTTGCTTATTTTCATATAAAAGGTAAGACAGAGTTTGCAAAGCATTTGTGGCTTTTTGTAGTTTACTTAAGCCAAAATGTGTTTTCCCCCCTTGATAGCTTCGCTAATATTTTAAACAGTCCTGTAAAAAACCAAAAAGGACTTTTTGTATAGAAAGCACTACCCTAAGCCATGAAGAACTCCATGCTTTGCTAACCAAGATAACTGTTTTCTCTTTGTAGAAGTTTTGTTTTTGAAATGTGTATTTCTAATTATATAAAATATTAAGAATCTTTTAAAAATCTGTGAAATTAACATGCTTGTGTATAGCTTTCTAATATATATAATATTATGGTAATAGCAGAAGTTTTGTTATCTTAATAGTGGGAGGGGGGTATATTTGTGCAGTTGCACATTTGAGTAACTATTTTCTTTCTGTTTTCTTTTATTCTGCATACATTTTATAAGTTCAAGGTCAGCTGTCAAAAGGATAACCTGTGGGATTAGAACATATCACATTGCAACATCATAAATTGTTTTTAACACATTAACGATCTATTGGGTCAACTGACATCCATTGTATATACTAATTAGTTTATTTTATGCTATTTTTATTTTTGTTTTTGAATTTTTACCAAATGCAGGGCCCCTTTCTGATCTCACCATTTCACCATGCATCTTGGAATTCAGTAAGTGCATACCCTAACTTGCCCGTATTCTAAATTATCTGGTTGGTTTTGAGCCTAGAATTTGATATGCTTTTTAGAAAAATGCCCAGAATAAAGGGTGTGTTGGGGCACATGTCCTGCAAATATGGCCCTAGAAACCAGTGATACGGAGTTTACTCAATGCATAAGTTATAAATTCCCACAGAAGAAAAATGTGAAAGACTGGGTGCTAGACAAGAAGGAAACAGGTAAAGGGATAGTTGCTTCGTCATCCATATTTAATTATTTTGACTGACCCTCAACAATCTTGTTGGCAATACAGGCCTGTTGAACAACCCCAGTGTGTTAGGACCCCCAAATGTCACTTCTGCATAAAGCATGTATGTCATCTATTTTTTTTCTTCAATAAAGAGATTTAATAGCCATTTCAAGAAATCCCATTAAAGAACCTCTCTATGTCCCTTTTTTTTTTAATTTTTCAAGAAATATTGATGACTCTTGTCTAATATTTGTCTATAAGGGATAAATTTTCAGACCCTTTAATAAGTGAGTGCCATAAAAAAAATGATATATATTGTTTAAAAGATATCTAGGAATGATTTTCCTTCTCTTGGAATGTGAAGATCTGTCAGTTCATCTCCAATCATATGCATTGACATACACAGCACAGAAGATAACAGGCAGTAAGATTGACACTGCTATATCATGTGTAGGACATTTCTTACCCATATTTTTCTTCTACTTGCACAGTTGCTGTTTTCTCGTTGTAAAAGGCTGCCGCTGGGTGGCAAAGGCCAGGAGACCTTACTATCTGGGCTATATTTTTAACTGGATCTGAAATCTACAATTAGACCACAGTGCACCTTTGATAGTATCCATGTAGGATGCTAACCTGCCCTGTCCTAACATTTTATATACTAAAAACAAAGCAAAAAAAAAAGTCTCGCAACCATTTCCTATATCCCCACTACTCAAGGTATCTATGGAACATGAAGGAAAAACATTTATGCAGAGAAAAAGCAGAAAATCGTTCCTGAAAATACGCACATATACACACATACACATGGAGAAGAAAACTAAGAAAATCATTATTCTCACCCTTGACTTTGATCCCATACTTAAAACGCATCCTTGTAACTTGATGTGTATAAAATATGCAAACATGTCACAAATGTTCTTTGTCATTTCAAAATGCTTTCTCAGTATCAGTAGAAACTTACCAGTGGGTGGGAAAGGGTCATTATATGAAAATTTGAAAAAAGAGCCATATTAATTTTTTACCTGCAATTTGCCTCAATAACAAAGAAAAAGTGAATTTCTAATGCTGAAGATAAAGTAAACTAAAGAACCATTAGAAGCCTTGGCTATTTATAGCAATTCAGACAATAGTTTTATAAGAACATGAAAAGAACAGAATAACTTGAAAATGGATGCCAGTCTTCTCTTGTTCTCCCTACTGAATTTATATAAAGTAGTGGCAAGATAGTGAAGGGATAATCCAAGAATTTTTTAAAGATGATTTAATGAGAAGAAGCACAATTTTGATTGTGATGAGTCACTTTCTGTAAACAATCACTGTCTATCTTTACCCTTATACCTTATCTGTAATTTATCATTTATGGTATTTGCAACGCTAGTATGGTTTGGGTTTTTTTATCACAGTAAATCCTTTGTATTCAGGAGTTTAGGGCAGAGCCCTGAGAAAGTAGTATTTTACATAGCCTGTTCTAGAGTAACATTTTAGGCAACATTCTTCACTGCAAGTCAAAGAACCATAAGTGGCATTTTACACAGCTACTACTATTGTTATATCTAATCCTATTTTAAGCTAAATACTGGTAACACTGATGCAATATACACAGGCTGCACAATCTATATTGTATGCATTGGTGTGTAGAAGGCTGTTTATTTCAACCTTTTTTAAAATTGTGTTTTTTAGTGAAATGGCTTATTTTTTTCCAAAGGTGGAATTTAGCATTTTGTAATGGTGAATATGAAAATGCCTATCATCCTCAGACCACTTTAAGGTTAACTAAAGTGAGAATTAAAAAAAAAAATTTAAATACACTTTTTAAAAGAATATCTGCCCTCTCACAATTTTATGTATTTGTTTTTCTTACACACCCATCTTTTAACTTAGAAATAGCATTTTTGCCCCCTTTATCCATTTGTTTGTTTTTCCAGAGATTTAATGCTTGTATTTCTTTTCAAAAAATGCTATTTTTTTTAAAAGCAGCAGCCACTTGAACCCTCAATAAAGGCTGTTGCTTAAGCATAGCATACTTCATCTGTTCCTGTTCGTGCCATCTGCTGTGATGTCGTCACTTACATGGCGTGAATTTCCTGCCACTACAGATCTTTTGAAGATTGATGGGATATTGGTGTTTGTTACAATGCTTCAGACTACGGATGTAATTAAAGGCTTTTCTTAAATATGTTTTAACCAAAGATGTGGAGCAATCCAAGCCACATATCTTCTACATTAAATTTGTCCATTTTGGTTATTTTCATAATTGGATATTGTGTTTGCCTTCCCTAGTCATACCTCAAATTGATTCATACCTCAGTTTAATTCAGAGAGGTCAGCCAAGTGACGGATTCTTTTGTGGTTTGAATGCAGTACCAGTGTTTTCTCGGAGTGCAGTAGACCTGGGTCACTGTAGACATAGGACTTGGATTGCTTCAGATGGTTTGCTGTATCATTTTTCTTCTTTTGGGGGGGACTTGTTTCCATTGAATGGCAGTAATTAAAATAGCTTGTAAATGAGGGCATACAAGCATTTGCAACAGATATTCAAATAGAGGCTCACAGCGGCATAAGCTGGACTTTGTCGCCACTAGATGACAAGATGTTATAACTAAGTTAAACCACATCTCTGTATCTCAAGGGACTTAATTCAGCTGTCTGTAGTGAATAAAGTGGGGAATTTTCCAAAGTTTCTCCTGCTGGAAATAAGGTATAATTTGTATTTTGCAGACAATTCAGTAAAGTTACTGGCTTTCTTAGTGATGCAGTGTCTGTGGTGCATTTTTTAATTACTGTTTTGCTGTTTAAATGTATTTCACTTTACCATGTCTTTCTTTTTTTTTTTTTTAAGTAGCTTCTCCCACAAGTGCCAGTGAGCTTGCTCAGTTTCCAACTCTTAAGTACTCAAAAGGGATATTTGTGTTTTGGAGGGAAGAGGGGTATGAATTTGGATAATAGTTCTTGGGGTATTATATGTGTTCACCCTGTGTGGGAAGGTCAAGGTTCTTATCGAGTGGTTCAACTTCGTTATCAAAGCAGTTATTGCTTAAATGCACAGAATTTTTCAGAAGTCATTGTGAAGGGCACTACCATGCAATAAGTTAAATTATTTTTTAAACCAAAATGTGTAGAAAGCATTTCCAGATTTATTTTGTCTTCATCAAAGCTGTTTTTTTTTAATGAAAAAGTTTGAAAACATAAGCTTCTACCTAAATATTTGAAAAACTTAGTGAATTCATACATTTTTAGAAACATATATCCATTATCAAAATTGAATAACAGTTGAACTGTCCTTAGGAAGATCAATGCAAAAACTAATTTAAAAACTGAAAAGGAAAGTGCGGCCCTGGCCAGCCAGCTGGACACCTTGGACTTTAACGTTTGCAGGGATCCCTGCTCTGATGGAAACAAGAACGCAGCCAGCATAAATGTTGCCCGTGGCTTCAAAATAGCAGTGCTTTTCCCTTTGTTCTCTTTACGCATTTTCAGCAAACACTTATTAGGCAATTATTATGTGTGACTCATTTGATGGATTCTCCAATGGATGACGATGTAGCCCTTGCTCTGAAGAAACTTATAAACCAATAGGAAATTAAAAGACTGATAAGCAATAGAAATGTTCTCAGATATTTGTGCCGAGTGCTAGAAGGGAACCACTTTGGCCATCTTGGAAGCCCAGCAGGGCACAGGCTGTGACCGTGGACACTTCCTAATATGCCCAGCAGAGGCAGCCTTGAACTTGTCTTTGGAGGGTGGGTAGAACAGAAAGACCCAAATGGATGAGGACAGGGCTGCTCTGGTGAGCATGAGACCTCTGCAGTTCTGTGTGGCCCTACACTGAGTTTTGTGCTCTACTGTCACCCTCTTGATATTCTTAATACTCTCTTTGAGTTTGTGCTTTGTAAGTGAAGTCCAATAGGACAATAGAGCATGCATCTGAGCAGAGGAGATAACAGGGGAAAAGTGGAAAGTTCTCATCTTAGTACCTTCACCTTGCTTGTTTGAAGAAGGATCTTTTCCTTTTGCACGGAGCCCCACAAATTACCACTGCAGTTCTGGATGAGGGCACTGAAGATGGCAACGTAGGCACACAGGCACAGAGCTGGGAAAATAAAAGGCACATTTGCAGGAAGGGTGGGCCATCCTGTTTGGATAAAGTGTATTCATATGTGGCTGTTGGAGGTCACTGACAGGATGTGACCACCAATAGGCCAACCCTCGGTCCTTGGAATGTATGATTTGCCCACTCTTCCCTCAATGGGAGCCATTTTCAAGGATGCAGCCTTGAGAGAGTGAAGTGTTGTTAAGACCATCTGCACAGCATCTGTAAACCAGTTAAGACCTCTATATCAGTGGTCCCCAGCCTTTATGACACCACGGACCAGTTGGGTGGATGACAATTTTTCTACGGACCAAGATTGGGAGGGGGTGGGGGTTTCGGGATGAATCAAGCGCCAGATGCTGCTTAACTGTCACCACTCATTGAATTTTGATATGCATCTGCGAGCAATTGACTTACTATGATCTCTGTGCAGTCAAACCTGTTAGTATTAAGCTGTATTTGCAGCCACTCCCCAGCGTTAGCATCACAGCCTTAGCGCCACCTCAGATCATCAGGCGTTAGATTTTCATAGTGTTCAACCGAGACCCCTCGCATATGCAGTTCACAATTGGGTTTGTGCTTTGATGAGAATGTGGTCTGACAGGAGGTGGAGCTCGGGTATAAATGCAAGTGATGGGGAGCAGCTGTGAACACAGGTGAAGCTTCACTTGCTTGTCTGTTGCTTGCCTCCTGCGTGGGGGTGGGGCCCTGCTCTATAAAAACTTAAGCTTCTGGCAGAGTGGGTGCAGAGATCTAGCTGTCTCTCAGCCGCCCAGGGCGAGCCTCGTATATAAATTCCCTTGCCTTTTAAACCGACTATCTCCCAATCTGCAGTGGTCTACCTCCTTCCTAAGTCTCTCCTTGCCTCCTGTATATGAATGCCTGTTTCATATTATATCTAGGAAGCTCCCGGGGTTTTAAACCAACAAACAGTAGGAGAACAGTAAGAAACAAAACTGGAAGAGGTGATTGAGGTCTGATGATACGAGTATAATTGCAAGTTAAGATTTCTATGGTTTAAGCAATTCAAGATTTGGAATTATGAAAATTCAGTGAATAAGTTAATGGTAGAGGTGATAGTAGACGAGGAATTGTTAAAATTTACCATTTTAAATTTAAATGATTAAGATCCTAATAATATGCAGATTGGAAATAAAGAGGAGGTCACTGCCTTGTAAAAAAGGTAATTTAGTTTTTAGCATGTTCAGTTTGACTTACATTCAAGTAGAATATAAGAATATTGTAAATACAAACTTGAACTAGGATACCAGCTAATGCTGAAGATAAAGTTTGAACGGTACTAACAGGAAGGTATCAGTGAAAACCATGCCTGTGCGTGAGGTTGCTAAGAGGCAAGAGAAGTGAATGGGATAAGCAGGCTTAGAAAGCGGTATTGGAAAGGGGCAACCTACAGAGGAACTATGGAGAACTCAAGAAGGAGCAGTCAGACAACGCCAAAGAATTCTGTCAAAGCAGGAAGAGTTTTCAAAGATAAAAAGAAAAAAAAAGTGATCAACCGTCAATTGGCTTATTGGGATCCCAGAGGAGGAAGGTTGAGGAAGGAACTTTGGCCTTGTGTAGTTTCTGAGAGTCATTTCAATGTGGTGTGGGAGACAAGAAAGAACACAAGAGGTTCTGTAGCAGACACGGGCAGCAAGTAATCTCATGATGTTGGCTATTAAAAGGAGAGAACTGGTGTGAGGTGTTAGCGTGATCAGGGATGGGGGGAAAGATTGGCACCAGAGCTTGTGGACTGGAGAGACCTAAGGGGGCAGAAGGCAGACAGGAACCATCCCCATCATAGTTAGAGGAGTACACTTTCTGCCTCCGAGGTACAGTTTGGGTATGGTTCTTTAATTTCAATGAAGTTGGGGAATCTGAATTTAAGAGTTACTGCATTTGATAAAGAAAGCTATTTGGAAAGGCACTTGAGTTTTCAGTTTGTAAATTGAGGTGGTCCTTTTTCCATTTTGTTTGCTTATGACTATGGCATCTTTCTGAAACATTATCTTTACAGACGTCTAGGGAAGATCCAGTGGTGAAAGCAAAGCCAAGTTCTCTTCCCCACAGCATCTCTTCCGTGAATTCCCATGTACTGATTTCCCGAGAGCAAATGTCTCTATTGCCAAAAATGAGGCTGGTCCTTGAACCTCTCCTCTCCCAGGCATAGCCTCTCTCCTGGGAGACTTTTGCTTGAGACTTAGTTAGGAAAACATGTAAGAAAATGTTCATCGTTTCTGGCCCTAAAGTGGTTTCTGGTTTTAGCAGCAGCTTTGCCAGGTCAGACTTGAGAGAACTTCTAGTCCTGAAGTACCCTCTAGCCCCCACCCTCTGCTCTAAGCCAAGTAGAGATGACAATCACATGGGAATCAGTTCACTGGCACAAGGGCCAGGCTGAAATATGAACTACCTGTTGGGCAATTCTGCACTGAACCGGAAGTAGTTAAGAAAGTGCTTTCCCCAAATACTCCACTACCAGAAATGCAGGGTCCCCATCAATTCTCTTGCCCCCTTTATAAAGAGAGTGCCAATGGCGAAGGTTGCAAATGCACAGACAAGATAAGGAAACTGGAGCTAAAGCTAGTGTGTGAGTAGGACGTGGGCATACTGAGTATCTTCTCTCTGATGGCCTTGACTTACATGATCTCTTAACCTGCTCCGTAGCTCAGCAATGCTGGCTGCAGTTTTTCTAGAGTTCGACTCGTCTTCTGGTTGAGAATCAGGCCAGCTTTGCCTCTCACAAGCTAAGTAGCATTTGTCAAAGTTATTTATATTTCAAGTATTAATATCAATTTTCTCACCCCAGGGCTGCCATGAGGCCCAGTTAAGACCTTTATAGGTGCTAATCACTGAAAGATCAGAATTCTCACTTTCCTACAAGTTGCTCAAAATAAACATGGCCCTACTTTCTAAAATAATGATCAAAGAAATCAACAAAGTTCTGGCTTTTTCTATGATGACTACAATGTGGTGTTATTTCTTAGCATTATCACATTCTTTCTCAAAGGATGATTTGGTGTGCCCCTGCTTTGCTGATGCTGAAAGCACATACTCTACTCAGGGAGCAAGCAGTGCTTTGCAATGTTCACCCCACAGCATCTCACTGGTGGTGCTAAATATAACAACTCAGAAATTTCTAGAAGCAATAGTTATAAGGGGAAAAAACGACCTCCTTCAAGCATTTATTTTATAAGTATATCTGATATGCACATTTCTCATTACAAATAAGAGCCCTGCTTGGAATTGCAAACTTGTTTGTATGAAAAAAATTTATATGCATTGTATTTATGATTAAAATATTGGAAAGGTACCCATCAGTAAAGAAATATTTAAATAAATTGTGGTACAGCAACACAATGGAATACTATACAACAGTTTAAGACACAAACAAAAACCCCACCATCTATGTACTAATATGGAAAGTGTTCTGGATATAGTGTTAGATAAAAGAAGCATTGTGGAACAGCATATACAGTATGCTATCTTTCAGGTAATAATGTAGGAGGCAAAAACAATAAATGTCCTATTTAGAAAAGTTTTAGTTTAGAAAAGAAGCGTTCCAAACAAATGTAAATGGCACATAGAGTGAATTTATAGAAAGCTCTCTTCTGACTGAAGAAACTTTGGAAATGTCAGCATACAAAGCAAACCTCAGGATGGTGGGTGTGTATTTGGGATTCTCCAGGGGCAGAAACCCTCAGCTATTACCTTCAGCTAAGTGACAAACAAAACCTTAAAGGTCATAGTTTGCTTCTCCATTGACTATATTAGGCAGCCAAAAAGGCTTACTAAAGCAAGCCGTTTCTCATAGTTAAATCACAAATACTCCTTTCTAAGAGCATTTGGGTTTATTTGTTCTTTGTCATTTCCCCAGTCACTTTCCTAACTTATTTGTAACCAGAAATCAGAATCTATTCCATAGATTTTATTTACTCTGCCTAATCAAGAAACTATTTGTCCTATTGAGCCATTTAATTTTTTTTAGAATCATATTTTATATTTTTTTTAAAGATGTATTTTATTGTTTTGACAGACAGACAGAGACAGATGGAAGGGGGAAGGCACAAAGCAGTCTCCATAGTTGTATTTCAATGGTTTTCAACATGGTTTCGTTCCACACAGGTGGGCAACGGGGGTGAGGGTGGGGGGGCCACAGGGCAGGAACAGGACTGGGGCCTCCCTCATGGGAGGCATGCCTTCATGAGCTGGAGCCTGAACCGGGAGCCTCCCACATGAGAAGCTCACTCCTGCAAGAACCAAACTAGAGACCTTCCATGTGGGAAGCACACCCCAGTTCAGCATAAAGGTCTGCACGGGCCGGGGTGGGTACTCGATCCTCGGACCCTGAGGACTGAGCCATCTTGGCATCCTGAGCCATTTAATTTTAAGTAAAACTAGTACAATTCAGGGATTTTACTGGATTTCTGTTGAACTTACAACTGCCTTGATACCTGTCATAGTGAGCTGCTCCTACATGTGACAAGCCCAGCTATATTAGAATGCAGAAAACATGTCATTGTAACCAACTTCTGTGTCTGTAACAATCAACTGAAATGGCACAGAGAGTTTGTCTTCTTTTTTCTTTTTCTTTTTTTTTTTTTTTGGTAGTTTCTAATGTATTAGCTAAATTTCCAAGTACAATCTGGAAGTCTTAAAATAATATAACTTTTTCACAATTCTCCACATTCCTGTCCTCTACATTTGCTATTCTGGTTTATGTTCTATGAATGCACAGATTTCTACCATTAACACTTGTTAAAGAAGCTATTTGGCCAAATCAAAAAACATTCTCTGTTTCAGAGTTCCATCCTTTACCTATCTGATAATGGATAATACTTTCCATCACCTCCCCAGCTAAATTCTCAGTTAGTGATGATATTTTTCCTTTGAGTTAAATTAAGATATAACTCTGAAGAATTGCTTATTTCTTCTAAACAGTTCATCCTCTCCAAAATCCTCTTTAAAGATACTGACAATGATATAACAATATGTACAAACAGCCCTTGAGAGTTCACCTACTTTGATAAAGTCCAGTTTTCTTTCTGCTTTTAACAATGCATTTTTTTTTAATTTGAGAATAAAAAAGAAAGTACTGTGAAATATAGAATTAAGAAATGTGATACAGGATGCACTGAACTTCTGAATTTAGAAAATTACATACTACTAGTTATAAATATAACAATGCTGGTGCTGTGATAATAATTATTAAAAACATTGCTCATTAAAATATACGGATTATGTTGAGTGAAAGAAGCTGAGCACAAAAGAGAATGTACTGTATAACTCCATTTAAACAGTATGGGATTTCATACTGTAAAATTTCATACCAGTCTTGTAACAAACACAAGAACAGACAGAACTTGTCTATGGTAATAGAAGTCAAAGCTGTGGTTGACTGCTGGTGGGGACGCAGTAGGGATTGACTGGAAGCAGCACAAAGGGACTTTCTGGGAGTGATAGAAATGTTTTATATCTTGAATGGGATACTTGGTCAAAATTCAACTAATTAGCCGATGCTGGGATAGTTCAGCGGTTGAGCTCTTGCCTTGCAATAGTGAGGTCTGGGGTTCAGTTCCTGGCCCCAACCCATGTAAACCCAAAAGCTGAACTGCAGTGCAACCGGAAACTGCTGGGGATGGCATGGCAGCAAAGGTTTCACCTCCCATGTGGGAGACCTCCAGTTTCGTTCCCTCCCTACAGGACCCCACATCCACCTGTGTGGAATGAAACCACATCACAACTAATGATGCACAACTATGGAGACTGCTCTGGGCCCTCCTCCCTTCTCTCTCTCTCACACCTTCTCTCACACAATAAAATAAATATTTTTTAAAAATTCAACTAATGGTACATTTAACATTCGTGCACTTCACTCTGTAAAATTTACCTCAATTAAAAAAAAATGCTTATGTGAAAAGAAATTTCAAATTCAGAATATTATATAAGAAATTATATGATAGATAAGTATTTTGTATATAAGATGTGAACATATATATCTTCTATAATACTGCTACAGAAGGAAGAGTAGTAGGAGCTATTATTCCATGGAGCATCCTGTTGAGATGTAGTTGGGCCTGCTTCAATACAGATAATCCTCACACTTTCATCAAGCCTCAATTCAAATCAAGATAAACTGCTCAAAATTAATCATTCTTTTAAAAACCTTGAACATATTCCCCCATGGTATTTTTTGACAAATATTCACAATATTTATAGATAAAGGGAGGTAAACTTCAATTTAACCTTCACCAAATGATCACAAATGCCAAAGTAGTAGAACTAGGGGAAGGTGGGATGGCTCAGCGGGTTGAGCAATCGCTTTGCAGCCCCGGAGCCCGAGGATCAAATCCCAGCTCCGGCTCATGTGGACCCCTGTGCTGGGCTGGGATGTACCCCCAGTTCAGTTCTTGCCAGGGCCTATGAGGGAGGCTCCTGACCCAGTTCCTGCCCTGTGCAGCCCCACACCCACTTGTGGAATGAAACTACCATATATGGAAAACTAATGCTGTCAACTATGGAGACTACTCTGGGCCCTTCCCCTTCTCTCTGTCTCTGTCTCTCTGTCTCTCTCTCTGTCAAAAAAACAATAAAAATAAATTTAAAAAAAAAGTGGTAGAACTAAATTAATATGATTATATTGAGACTAATGATGTAATGTGACAATGTACATCACATAAATCGACTACTTCAGGGATGAAGGCATTATGTATTTCAGAATATTAAATGACTTGACTTTTTCCCTGAAGAGTTTTATACCATAGTCTTACCAAGTCATGTTCTATATAATGTTAAACCTCAGAAGAGAAAAGAGAATAAAAAAGCTAGAATGTTGATCTTCTATTTCTAGACTGTCCAAAATGAGAGTCCATTTGTTTTTCCCCCAGGGAAAATATTTAAAGTTGCAATATGTATAGATCAAAAAGTGATAGTAATATGCAACCAGTAATATTATAATACTTTTCTATAAAATTGATCACCCATCTACCCACTCATTGAGGGTTAAATAAAGAACAACACAAATGAAAATAAAAGGCCCAGATGCATTTTGATGTACACTTAGTAAAATTAAATGCAAGCCCTATCAATTTAAGGACTTTGAAGCTACCAATGAGAAGAAGTCACATTCTTCTCTTAATTATTAAGAAAAAAACATTAAAAAATATTTTTATAAAGTATCAGAGAGTTTGTTTTTAACCATTTAACCAAATACATATATACCTTTGATTAACTTTTTAACCAGAAACCAGAATTTGTACTATAAGATTTAATTTACTCTGCCTGATCTCACACAGACACACACACATATACCTTTACACATACAAACATATATATACACACACACATAATATATAGTTTATGAACATGAATCAGATTAATATAATAAAACAGAAAAACACAGGCTTTGATTTCGTCCACTTGGATTTCTGTCTCAGAATATAAACTGTGAGAGCTTAACCCAAATTACTTAGATACCAAGAGTTGTATTCTACTTACAAATCCAGTCTCCTTTCTGTAGCATCTTATTTTACCCAGGTCCCTGGGGTTATTTGTCTAAGAGAATTTTAGATAATTTAATAATGTAAGTCTGCTATACCAGCAAGAATTATATCTGCAAGCAGAAAGAAGCCAGAATTCTTTAAGGTGGTTAAAATAATTTAGTCAAAGCAAGTTAGAATCTTTAATAATCTTAAATTGAAAGACCAGATAACATACTTTTGTGCACTGTTACTGTATATAAATGTGAAGTTTAAATAAGAAAAGGAGGAATAAGCAATTACATGCCGTTGTGTGTTTAGTCGCAATTTTTCCCCCTACAGATTGGTATTCTTTAATGGTGAATTTCAAGGATTTTTGAATAGTGGGTTGATGAATTTCTTATTCTTCCATTACAAAATACATATATCCAGTAAATAGGGCCAAAATAATGGAGAGTTCAGCATAACTTTTAAAATGTTCTCAGGTGACTAACTACAAAAATTCATTCAGACTTTGACCATGCATTTGTTTATTTATTGAGGAAGACGTGACTGAGCAAGACGGGATGGTCTTTTCAGTTGTTTGTGACCAAAGTGCATGACAGAGATGGCTGTAATGCTGTCTTTGTTTTCCCGTCATTAAGCAAGTAGTTATTAAATCCCAGGTGCAGAAGACTAGTATTTTAGGTGCTTTAAAAAATGAAATAATTTTTCTGAAGTATAGCCCCTGTTGTCAAGGCATTTTGAAATTAGGATGTCACAAAGAGTTAGAAATATCATCTGTTGCTGTGGCAAAGAGCCAAGCCAACCAGTCCCTAATGGACAAGAATCCAACCAAACATCTTGGCTGGTTTACTCTTGTGCTCTATGGACTGAACCGAGTATTTCGTATGGTGGCAGTAGTAGTGACACATGGGTTATAGCATAAGCAACATCACCTTAGCAGATCTCTAGGTAAAGATAAAATATATACTACAAACTTAAGCAAGAAAAGAAGCACGATAACTACAAAAACCAAGGCTTTTTGGCTTGCAAAATACCAGAAGTTATTTTAGTTTAAACAAATGAGTAGCATTTTTCCAAAACAAAGACATCAGATAAGGAAAATTACCTGCTGTATATTAATGACTGAATTGTTGTTTCTTATGTTTAGATTTTATGTTTATATACCTCTTGTTACTGGTTATTTCCAGATTTGTTTGTTTGTTCAAGTCATCACGCTAGAATTTAATTTTAAGTTGTGATGATGACAATTTAAAGATCTGTAAAATACTGTATCCCTGAAATGGCATGCTTTTTCATTGTCTTTATTTTACACAGAAAAAAAATATTTGCCAAGCAGAGACAGAGGAGTTATTTTAGCCCAGATTACAATGTGAATTCCTTTGGGCACACCTAGCACACATTCCTCTCGTTCAGATCCTGGGTGAACAGAAGAAGCTTTTCTTGAGAAATGTCAAAAGGAGGAGGGGCAGGCTGGATATCATGACACTATTCATGTTGATGTAATATTGAGTCCCTAGGCTTTGTGTTTCTGGAAGCTCCATAACAATATGGAATGTTACCCTGTGTTTTCCTCTGCCTGTAGTTCTGAAGTCAGTATGTGTGTACACACACATGTGTGTGGTGACACAGATGACTATTTAGATAGGTCTTGAAGTAAAAACCCTCACTTTACAGTCTTATTATCACTAACCTTGAAGTTGGTTCTCTTCCTTGTTTAAGAAAATATATTTTATGTAAAGACACTATCAGGACCACGTAGTAGCACTGCAGTTGCCTCTTCTAACCAAATGACAGGACTCAGCAATGAGCCAAACACAAGCTTAGTGCATTAAAAATGAAGCAGGCAGGGGATGCCGGGATAGCTCAACAGGTTGAGTGCTTGCCATGCAACCTCGAGGTCCGGGTATCAAATCCTGGCCTCAGCCCACACAAACCCGTATGCTGCACTGCAGCACAACTGGTAACGACCAGGATGGTGACGAAGGTTCTCACCTCCAATGCAGGAGGTCTCCAGTTTAGTTCCTGCCCTAGCATGATCCCACATCCACTTGTGTGGAGTGAAACCATGTCACAAGTAATGATGTACAACTATGGAGACTGCTCTGGGCCCTCCCCCACTTCTCTCTCTCTCTCTCCCCTCTCAAAACAATAAAAATAAATCTTAAAATAATAAAAAAATAAAAATGAAGCAGGCAAAAGGTATAAGTAGCCTTGAGGTAAAATTCAAAACTGAAACCGTATTTTTTAAATGTGTCCCTACATAATCTGCAATCGTAGCAATGGCTCTAGAAAAGAGGAATGAAAAGCACAGCTCTGTGAAGGCCACAAAACATCTTTATGGAAAAGTCACTAAACCTTCACTAGGCAATGAATGCTTTATGAAAGAGCTTAGTCGGAACACTTGTCCTAAACATTTGTGAAGGCCCGGGCACAGAGCACGTGGCAGCCACGATGTCATGATATTGAGACCACCCATCACTTTCTCTCAGAGTCCTACCTAGGTCTTTTCTCTACAGAAAATGCCTGTGCTTCAGGCCATTCTTATCTGACTTCTGGCAATAAAAACCTATACATCTATGTCCATTTTGCCAAGATTCTACTCTCTGTTGTTTCAAGAAACAAATTCATGCTACCTTTTATTATAATAATAAATAGCTGACACTACTATATGCTTACTATACGTCAGACACTAAGTGCTCTACATGTATTAACTCATTGAATTCTCACTAATGTTATAAGCTGGCACAATCATTAAGCATTTTTTATAGGTGAGATAAATTGAAACAAAGGCATTAGATAACTTGCCACAAAACCACCCAGTTGGTAAACCAGGGAGCCAGGACTTGAATGAGATGGTCTGAGTCTATAATCCCACCCTATAAATGTTGGGAGTTAACGCAGGTATCCTTCCTAAGGTGCTTGCCTCTCCTCTTACCTGTGCAATGAGGTTCATTTTAAAGGTAAGATTTTAGGTATTATATTAGATCAGAGTGAAGCTTTACAAGTCAGTGGAATTAGAAGTAGATCTCCATCATTCCCTCATGGGCCAGACAGGAATTCATTCTGCAGGGGAGCTACCTAGTTTCAAGAACTCTTTCTGAAGTTCATTTAAAAATTGAATCTAGAAGATGCAAAGTAAATGTTACAAAAAATACCCATTCTTTTAAAGAAGTTAAGTTCTGGAACCCATATAGCTGTAAAAAAAAGAAAAGAACATACCGGTATCTAAGATGTTCTACAAGTTTTAAAGGGGAAATCCAGATGGCAAATGTACTTATTCAAGACGATTGTTTAGGCAAAGACTGTGTCAGTTTTGGTCTTTGTGAAAAGACTTGGACAAATAGTAAAAGTAGTTAAAGTGTGAAATATGGTACACAATGAAAATCAAAAATGGGAAAATGCAAGAGTCAATGTTTGGACAATTGATATAATAAAATATGGGTACAATATGGCAGAAGGTGAAAGAAGGTGGCCTCCCCTACAAATGCAATATGCTCAATGAAAGAATGTTTTATCTGGGCATGTCAACAGTCAGCCTAATCTGAAAACCCCACCATGAAGTGCCAGATGAGGAGTGCAAAAATGCCAAGAAACATAGCAAGAGGCAAAGAGAGCCAATAAAAATAACTCCCATCTTGTGGCAGTTTTATGAAAAGGATTTACATAGAAATCAAAGGCTAATAATGAAAGCATACAAATTACTGTAGAAAAATGATGATTAGTAATAATAATTGTTCAAGAATACATGTGTGTCACCTGCCTCTAAATGGTCATTTATATTAGCATTTCTAATGAATAATTCGAGTCCCTAGGCTTAGGGCACACCCTGCTATTGTTACTAGCTGGTTTCCCAGTCAGGCCAGCAGGAAAGGGCTGTAACTAAATAAATTGCCCAGAGTGACCGATCCCTCATAAGCATTTTCCTCACCATCATTGACTGGTCATGCTGGCACAGACCCAAATGTTTCTACCTGTTTTTCTCTTTCTCTCTCCAACTCCCTCCCACTCTAATTTGTTTACCTTGGTCACCTTTAAAGTGTGAATAAAATAAGTGGCTTATAATCCCCAAGTTTTCAGAAACAAGTGTTGTATATAAAATATGTAAGACTTTGAAAGAAATCATACAAAGGGATAACCTGCTTGGTAAATCAGAGGGAGAAATGTTCTGAATAATATCCACAGTGCTCAGAATGATATTTCATTCTGTTTCTCTGCAAACTTGTGTTCTAAAAGATACAGTGCATCAAGAATGCTGATATAGGTACTATTCTAAGATCAACAAAGGCATTAATGGAATAGGGAAGTTATTATCACCACCAGTCTTTCCAAATGTGGGGTCATAATACCACCATCAAAGGAAAAGAACTATCATCTAAAGAAAAGGGAAATAGGCCTGATGCAGACTGAATGTTTGTGTCCACCCAAAACTCATATGTTGAAACCTAAACCTCAGTGAGATGAAGTTTGGAAGTGGGCCTTCAGATGATTAGGTCATGAAGGCAGATATCTCTTAAAATGAGACTAATGCCCTTATTAAAGAGACCCAGAATGATCCTTTGCCTCCTTTGCCTTGTGAGATTATGGTGAGGAAATCGGAGTCTGTGAACCAGGAAATGGCCCCTCACCAGACCCTGAATCTGCCCTGATCTTGGACTTCTCAGCTTCCAGAACTGTAAGAAATAAATTTCTATAGTTTCTAAGCCATTCAGTCTCTGGTATTTTGTTACAGTAGCCCAAAGGGACTAAAGCAAGGCTCAAAGTTATGATTTTAAATATATTTGAGTGGTACGTTTCCATACTTCTTATTGTCCTTAGTGGAGGGTTCTTATAATATTTTTTTTCTTTGGTGCTTTCAGTTTTTATTTTAACTGTTAAATTTATTGGGGTGACATTGGTTGATAACAATTACATAGTTTCCAGGTGTACAACTCTACATTACATCGTCTATACATTGCATTATGTGCTCACCACCCAGAATGTATAACATTTTTTAATTAAGTGAGCACAAATTGACTTAGTAAAAATAAGCTATTAATACTCTGTAATATATATTTGCTACAAGTAAGTCACAGAAATATTTATATAGTACTTACCTTAGTTACTAGTCTGTTTTGTAGTTGGTGTTATTTGTTTCAGAAGAAGCAATATTTTTACATTTTCTGTGTCTTCTGTATTTTTATGAGAGAGATAACAAGAATGAATAAAGAGAAGGACAAGGATCAAGGAAAAGATGGCAAGAAGAGAGGAAAGATGGATGAAAGAAAAAAAGGAGGGGAGGAAGAGAAGAAGGAAAAGGGGAAAAAAAGAAGGAAGCTCATTAAAAATATCCTCCCTTCAAATATTAAAAGCATTTAGGGAACTTTTACTTGGTTTCAGAAACAAGTAAGGAGTTTTACCTGATGAATCTTACAGAAAAAATCCTTTTGATGTCACAGTGTTAAGTTCTCAAAGTTTACAAATAAGCAATGTGAGCAATATCCTAGGCCCCATGATTTCAAAGACGTTGGCTTTACAAATATGTCTACTTTCTTCTTTTTGGTTTGGAAAGTTCATAATTAGCTATACCTTTACTTTCAGTGTAAATATCTCCAAGAGATAGCCAATGTAAAACTTCTTTTTATTTAGTGTGAAACTTTATCAGATACTTTTCTACAAATGATTAAAGAACAAGGAGAGCCAGATATTTTATAAAGTGTGCCTAAAGAAGACAGGGAGAGTGAAAGCCCATGAAGAAAGTACTAGAGGCACTGCAGTTAGTTTTTCTGACTTTGTAGTTTTACCTAAAAGGATGGAGACTGTCACCATACTGCTCTAACCTGTCAAAAAAGGATCCCTGTCAATTGTCTTTGCAAGCATTGCACCAACTATAGAGCCCTCATTCTATGGATGTTTGCTGAATTAATGAATAAATGAATGCAAGTACTCAGTGGTTAATGTATTCTTGATATTTTGTATAATCTATATACAGCGTGACTGCTCACCTCTAGGAAATTAACTTCTGGAGACATAGTATATATAACAAGTATTCTCTCCAATGAGCTACTACTCTGCATTAATTTCTAAACCAGGTTCTGCCTTCTGCCTCACCATTTTAGTTTCTGGTGAGGTATTTATTGTGTTATTCAAAAAGCAAACCACAATAGGCTTTTTTGTTTTTAAGGATATTATAGTGAAGGATGGCTAATGATAGAAATATCCAAAAGATGATTTACATTACAGATAAACATATGGAGTCATTCATTCAGTATTTATTGGGTACCTATCATGTAATAAGTAAGGGAGGCAAAGTTTCTGACCTCTCAGAGTTTATATTCTAGATAAGGGAATTGACCCCCCCCACCCTGAAAAGTGTAAACAAATATAGAGACAAGGAGCTTTCCAAATGTTATAAATTTTATTTTTAAACCATGAATAGCAAAGAAAAATTGAGGAGGTAGTAGATTTGGCCTGGGAACACTTCCTGAGAATGCAATGAGAATGATGTATGCATGTTCATTTCTGGGGAGTGTTCCAGTCATAGGGAATAGCAACTGCAAAAGCTCTGATGGAAGTATTCTGGGGACAGAAAGGTAAATGTGGTTTTAACATAGAATGAAAGTAGTCTTCTTTTTAAAATAAGCCCAATAATTCAAATTATCATTAAATTCTCTTTAAAAAGTCATGTCTATAAGAGTTAGAAATCAATCTTCCAAATGATCTAGATTTTAATTCTGACTTTGCTATTTTTTTACTTAACAGTCTTATGTTCCAGAGATGTATCTTCCAGGTTTTTCTCTAATGAGCTTTCTCCATAATTGCACTGCTGAGTTGTAGCATGAAAAAGGTCAGTCTTACAAAAGTAAGGCTATGTGGAGTGACTATGTATCCATCACTTGAAGTTAGACAACAAAAGCAAGAGTATTCCCTATAAACACATGCATTAGAATTCACATCTGAACTGGGAAACTTGAAGGGACTGTGGCCTAGGATTTGGAACTTAACACATTTAATCATCAATACATTAGCTTGGATTCATTTTACCAGGTGATCTAATCATTGCCTTGGAAGGCAAAGAGCAGGAATCTAAACAACTAGATGAAAAGAGAGCTAACTTTGGTTGATGAGGGAGCAAAGCAGGAAAAGATCAATACATGATAAGTCGTAAAGACAGAGTTGTTTTAAGCCCAAAATGTCAACTGCCCCAAATAGAGTGGTTATAGAGTACTTTCACATGAAAGCATATGTGTTTCTTTCTGCAATATAATATGTGAGACTACAAAGCAAATGAACATTCTCCTCCCACCCCACCCCCGCCCCCGCCTAGGGCTACGATAAATTGCATTGTGTGTGTGCCATGATTGTGTGTGTGCCATGATTGTGTCCGCTGCTGCTGATCATGTCTCACAAGACTTTGTGCATTCCTTTATTAAGGTAGTTGCAGTGCTAAATACATCACAATGGTAGCTTTAAAATGTTAATTTTTCATATGTATTATGGTATCATTTATTTTAAGTTAATATTCACCCAATAGTAAATCTATTGTAACTATAAAACATCTTAAAAATAGCTATCATAGAAGACCTTTGGGATTGCACATATTGTTCTGAATATCTGCTACAGTTGAAAATGATATTCAAATTGACATATCAGAAGATATTTTTTTTTTAAATACCTTTGAAAGAAAAAATAAAATAATGAGGCTCACTTTCTTGTGTGTCTCAGAAATAGATTCCAAGGATAACAACAATGGTAGGAAATAGAGGGGGGGGGTCTGAAAAAGGAGGAGGAATAAAAGGATGAGGAGAAGAAAAGGGAGAAAGAGGAGCAGAAAATAAATCCAAATATATTGTAGGCATGACTTTATTCAAATAAGCACATAATCTCCCCCAGATCAATATTTTTACATGCATATTTCATTTTGACACATTTATTTAAATTTTTTCAAATTTACTTATTACCACACACCATAATGTATAGAGGATGAATCTCTATAATTTTATATCTTTTACCTTAAATAAGATACATAAAATACAAAGATGCGTGAAATACAAAAAAATCTTTCAATACAAAGATTGATCATATTAGAAGTAATATAATTAAAAATAATTTTTTAAGCATGAAATGTCATTCAATTATTACTTAATTTTCTCTGTGTGTTGGCATTATTACCGACAACATTTTAGCGGCTAAGTCCTTTCTAATCTTTGTTCCTAGTATTTGGTTTCCCTGTTTATATCATTCTGTTATATTTTCCACAATTCTAATCTCAAATTTTGAAAAGAAACCACCAAGGAGAGTGGCAAAATGTTTTATGTTCTTGCAAAGTTACCAGGGAATGATCAAGAAGAGCTAGAGGGTGCCCGAATTAACATCACACAAGACTTGACTCTGCTCCTGTGAAAGGCATTGAGTGGGGTGGGGAGGTAAGCTCTTTTCAAAGCTTTCTTTACAGGAAGTCAGCTCCACCTTAGCTGCCCAGAGCTTCTCCTCGTCTGCTTAACCAGAGCTTCCCCTTTTAAGGGGCAAGCAAGAGCCATAGGTTGGAGGGTACTGCAGCGGACTGGAGGAATATGGCCTCATTTGAAAAACCTGCTCACTTAAGCTAAGAGCTTCTGCTTAGGGGTCCCGTAGCCGTCTTCAGACTGTTGCTTCCACCACTTCCTACCTGTGTCTTTGTGAAAATCATCTGATGTCTCTGCACTGCAGTTTTCCAATTGGAAGCAAAAGAGGGAGGGAGGGAGGGAGGAAGAGAGAAGAAAACATTATCTTTGCATGATTGTTTTAAGACTCCATGAAGAGAAAAATATATAAAACAGCTCAATTCCTAGTGCTTTACGGCTATTAAATAAATGATAACTATATTAATTAGCTCACAAGTCAAATACTTTTCAGATGTTTTTAAAAATCAACGGAAACAAAAATTAAGTAAAAAATAGTTTTTCCATCAACAGAAATATATGAGCAGGCAAGTTCTATTTCATGCATAGTTTTGTGGTTCCTTTCAATAAACCCTGTACAAAGATTTACAATGTTTGGGCGTGGGGGGGGGGGGCGAGGAGACAGGAGATATGAAGTTGGGGAGATCACTTTTAAGAGAGTAAGCCTCCTAAAAGCTCACCTAAAGCAGGTGGGGAAACTGAGGCTGGGAGATGATCACTTGCCCACCCTCACAGTGGCGGCTTCCCTTCAGGGCCTTGCCTTTGCTGGAGACCCGACCCACCCTTCTCGACCCAGGCGCCCTTGTGCGCAAAAGTATTGAGTCCAGAGAGACCCGCCCAAACCACAAAGTCACCGCCACAAAGCTCAGCCTCCCTGGGGCGTCCTAGAAGTGTCTGAACCACGTGTGGAGTCCCACTCCGCTGTCTTCCTCCGAGAGCGACTCGGGATGGACTGCGAAAAGCTCCCAGAGGAAAGGGAACAGGACCAAACTGGAGGCCCCACGCGGGTGAGGTGTCTCGGGCAGTTTCTGGGCCGGCTCAGGCGGAGCGTCCGGGCAGGTGCCATTCACTCCCCGAGTCTGATCGGGGCGCTTGGGGCCCTCCCTCATTCGGAATTGTCAGAACTGAAATCGAAGTGTCTGAGGTTTGATGCCCAAGATTCCTCCGAACTGCACAGAAGATCAATAAAATAGGTTTCTATTACCGCTCAGATTACCGTCGTCGTCATTGAAAATGGAATGAGACATTGAGGGTAAAATAGGCAACGAAAATTCATTTTCAGACCTCGGGTCCTACGCCTTCGTCTCCCGGTGGAACCTGCTCTCAACGCACCATCCAGGCGCTAAAATTTCGCAATTTGAGAAAGAAAAGGAAAAAGACGAGAAAGAAAAAAAAAAAAAAAAGCACGAAGCTTATCAGGTTCTTTTTAAAAATATATAGAATGAATAGTCCAAATTTATTTTCTAAATTGCTCTACACATACAATAACTCCAGCCAAGAAAGAAATGTAACGGGACACGGGGGGGGAGATCCACCACCCCCGTGCGCACAGCTTTCCTGAGCCTGCCGGCTGGGGGCCGCGGCTTGCCCCCCACACCCCCGTTCCGCTCCTTGGTGAGGGCTCACCAGGCCTTGGGGCACCCGAGTTAGCGATACTGTCTCCAGGGCCGCGCAGCACTTAATAGCCCGACTCCAGGTTGGTTGGTTTGCAAATTTCCCAAATAAACTGGGCGAGACTGTCCCTCCGATTCCCAGCCGCCGCGAGAGGACCCCAGGGAGTCAGGGACACGGGGACAGCCTTGCCTTTGAGTCTTTCCATCTCCATCAGGGGCCAGGGTGGGACCGGATGAGGAGGGAGACGGTGGTGGCCACTCGCTGACCAGGTTCTCAGAGGTCCTAAGGGCCAACTATTCAAGTTCAGTCTTTTAAAATCTTCCTGGGGAGAAAAGCTTCTGAACGGGAACCTTTTGAGAAGAAGCGACCCGTTTAATAGCAGTGCGGGGTTGCTGGATACTGCGCACCGGGACATGAGCCCTGGCGCCTGTACCCTGGTGGAGACAAGCCGGGCCTGAGTTGGTGGCCTGGGGTTGCCACACCACAGCGATCTCCCCAAGCTCCCTATCCCTACTCTCCAGAACAAGCCGGGGACACCGTTCCTCATCGGCCCCCACTTAGAAGTTGGCTGAGGAAGGCTGCTGTGAGCGCCACCAACAGAGATGAAACTGGCGCACTCAAGTCGGGGTCCCCGAGGGCCTGGTGGGCTCAAGCGTACGCTTGGAAGCCGCAGTTCACAGGAAGAGGGAGCGCGCTCATTTTGCCTCTGCTGGCCGGGCGGAGAGGGCAGCTACCTGGCCATAGGGAAACCCTCGACTTTACAAGGGTCCAAATGAAGCAGAGATCCGGATTGGAGACTGCTCACAATCTAGGCATAGCTCAGCACCTCTGGCCCCAGGTGTGCGGCCGCCTCACCGAGAGGCGGCAGCTCCGTCCGCTTTGTGCGCCCCAAGTGGCGCCCACGGTGACTTGCGCCACTTCCTGGGGGCTCGGGGGTTAAGCAAGGTGCGCAGGAACGCGAATGGACCCTTGCCTGAGTCTCTACAAGTTTTTTTCTTATTTGATTCCGAGGTGTCTCGGGCTTTTCTACCCCGTGGCTGGGGAACTCTTGCCTTGCGGTGGAGAGAGGTGGAGAAAACCGCCTCGAGTGGTAACTCGATGCACAGTTGTTGCACGGGTCAAGTCTGGGAGTTTAAAAACTGAAAATTGTTGTGTTTCCTGTTTACTGAAGAGTTCATGTCTTAAACTATTACAATTCGCTTTTCTCTGTTAAAATCTACTACCGTATTTTATTGTTGCATTTTTGTTGCAGCACGCATTTTCTGTTGGGGACTTAAAATCCTCTTATTTCTCTGATGCAGCTCTCAACCCTTCCTCTCGGGTCTGCAATGAAATGCAGCTCTGAAATCTTCGGTGCCCGTGGGTTCCTTTTCACAGCGCGTTCCTCGCCCTGCTGGGGTCCGGCGCGCCCCCTACACTGCGGCCTGACGGCCTTGCTCCGACGGTATGCGCTGCTGTAACGCGGTGACGGGGCCCATTCACAGGGACCAGCTTACTGGGGTTCTCAGCGTCTCCGGCCACGAAAGTAGGGGGTGGGAGCTGCCTCCCTCGGCCGAGCTGACCGCTGGCCCCACTCGCCGGGGCCTAGAACGCACTTGAAAAGGCGGCCACAGCCCTCCGGGGCGAGGCCTTGCTCCTTGCGCCACGTCGATGCCTCTGCGACTTCCTTGCAGGACATTCCCGAAGGCACGAAAGGGAGACGGGAGAGTTCGGAGCGGTAACACCGGCCCCCGCCCGGCGCCCGGATCCTCTTCCACCCCCCGCGCCCCGAACCTCATTTCGTCCACGGCGGGAACTGTCCTGACCCCACTGCCCCTCCCTGACGCTGCTGTCCCCTGACATGGGGTCGCACACACGCTTCCAGCGCGAAGAGCCTGCGCCCCGACGCCTGCACACCTGGCGCAAACCCTCAGTCCTGCGGGGTGGAGCCCACCCCCCAGCCGGTTGTGCCCCTGAGTTGAGGGGAGAAAATGCCTCGGTTTCCCCGTCTCCGCCCCGCCCCCAGCCCTTAAGGACAGGTTGGGGCCCAGGCTGAACAGACCCGCACAGCAGGAGGGGGCCCCCCGTGGCCGGCTGGAGGCTCCCCCGGGGTCCGGTTCCGAGTGGCTGGCAATTTGGGCTCCCACCCCGGGAGCAGGGCAGGGAGGAAACCGAGCGTCGCCCCAAAGCCGGGAGGGCGGCCCCGCGTGGCGGGCGTCGGCGAAGCCCGCTCAGCCTCCTCGGGAGCGCGCAGCCCCCGAGCCCCGAAGGGGCGCGTGGCGGGGTCTCGCCGGCTTCCGCGTGCGGAAGGGGGAAGATAAAACGCAGAACCCCATTTCTTCCCAAAGGGGGGGCTCTGCGTCTGAGGGGCCGTGGGCTGGGCTCCGCTTTTGACGCCCGCGACGCCGGGAAGATCTTTCTCCAAAACAACTTCTTGCGCCAGTTCAGCTACTAACTCATGACCTAAATAGAAGGGGGTTGGGGGGATCAGGTCGTTTTATCCTCCTCGCCTTTTCCTTTATTTTTACTACGTGAAAGGGCTCTTTTCTGTTATTGTTATTAGCAATTTTGCAGCGTTGTCTGCGTATTGGCCTCCTGGGCTGCACCACACATCACCGCGTCTCCTGCTTGCCTCTTAAGCCAACCAAGCCTCTTGTTTATTTATTATTATTATTTTATTCTTTAAAGCAAAAATAGGTCATAGAAGTACTAATGATCTTTGTTTACAGAAGCGTATTCCAACTGCTTTCCCTGACGAGCTGAAGGCCCCTCGGAGCTCCGAAGGCCTTGCTTGCTTCTAGGTTCGAAACTCAAAGTTCTCGAAGGTCGCTTCTCAAACCGTTGCTGTACTCCCTCTGTCGCCAAAAAAGAATGGCAAATAGGGATCTGCGTGTTGTTTTTGCGCCGCGTGGCGCTTAGATGTCCGCTACATCGGACGAGCTAAGGCCTTTGCTGCCCTTCGCTTGCTGAGGGCCTCGTCCCCTTAAGCGGGGGCCTCGCGCGCCTCCGTCGCTGAACGCGGGGGAGAAGCCAGGCATCCGTGCCGTTTGCTCGGCTTGGGAAGCCCGCCGGCAGGCGCTGCCAAGCTGCAGGTCCCGTGGCGTCCACTAGAGGTCACTGGCCCCTCGCGGCTCGTGGCGAGGCCGGCCGCCTCCAGCTCGCGGCGCTCAAATTAGCCGCGCGTTAATTAACCCCCGAGTCCATCAAAGCGCGTTCCTCCGCACAGTGCTCCCGCAGGGCTTATATAGGCGCCCCAAACCCAGCCAAAGCCAGCCTCCCCAAACCCAACACGTCCAGCATGTCCAAAATGGGAGACAGGCGCCCGAGTAACCTGGGGCAAGGTATGGTGCCGTGGTGCTTTAACTTTGGTTCGCGGGGCTGGCTGAGTCGCTGTGCAGAGCGCTCTGCAAGCGGGCCGGCGGCGCCTGGGTCGGCGCTGCAGCTTCGGGAGGCGGGGCAGCTCGCGTTCGGGGCCCTCCAGGGGACGGACGTCCCACACTCGGTAGCCGCCAAGCTGGGGCCAGGGAGAGGGGCCCAGGCCCACACCGTCCTGGGCGCACACGAATGCGCGTGAACATTTATTTAGGTTGGGAAGAACAAAAAAGAAAGAAAAAAGCCCAGATGGCTTTGAACTTGATAGAGGAAATCAATAGAAATGACGACGTTTGTCTCGCCTGTGGGTGCGGTCTGAGGAAGGGCGGGAGATGGTTGAGAAGCCTGGTGATTTTTCACCCACGAGGAAGGGCGTGCCTGCAGGTGTGTAAGGCAGGTCCTTGCCTCTTGCTGGGTGCTCCCGGCTTGTTTCTCTTTTCTTTTTCATTTTTTGTTTAAGATCCACACGGAACTTGAGGTGTAGCTCCCCCCAACCCCCCCCCCACCCACCCACCCAAAGCCCAGCAACCGGCTCCCACCACGGACTGGGAAGACTGGGTCACGCCTCCAGGGCCTCAGCTAAACCTCTTAAGAACTACACGAAACGAAGCGCGGGTTTATGCCAATAGCACTGTCCAAGCCCGCGTTGTTTGTAAACCGCCTCCACAAGTCAGTTCCACCTTGTGCCCTGGAAGGTAGACGGGTCACCTGAGGAACTCGTCATTCTTTCGGAGAAAATTCTTGGAAACATGACTACGGGTTCTGACAGAGGTGTTTACACGGCCCGAGGTCTTTCGCCTCATCCGGGGAGCAGGAGGTTTGGCGGCGGAGGGGCTGTGAATGTCCTGCCAGTTTGGGGACCGGCCTTTTTTCACGGCACCACTTGGTGCCGACTGCCAAAGACCTGGACACTCAGGTCTTGGAAAGAGAGGGATTCAATGTTTGCCCAAACTGCTCAGTTACGGCAAAGGACACCTGCCGCGTCCTCGTTGCGGGACAGAGCTTTGCTTGAGTTAGTTTACTGATACCCGATGAACGACGCCACTGTCTGCCTTCAAGGGAAAGAAGAACCCTATCAGGCCGCCGTGGGTCCCTCCAAGGTGACCATCGGTGACACCCCGGTGGCGGGCGCGGGCCGGGAGTGGGGGTTCCCGGAGGCCCCGCTGCAGGTGGCTGGCCCACCCTTCATGAGGCCGAGGGGGCGCCCGAGGGGCGTCGGATGTCCGGGGAGAGGACTCGGAACCGCGGCTTTGACGGGTCCCCTCTCCAAAGTACTGGGGAGCCACCCTGAGACCTGCCCTTCGGGACCCAGTCCCCGCCGTCCCTCCTTCGGGACCCAGGCACCGCCCTCCCGCCCGGAATTGGTTCCTCTTCCCCTGGGCCTCTTGGCCCAGGTGCTGCAAAGCCAACCGGCCAGGCCCGAGTGGCCGCCAGAACCTGATCCGGCTCCAGCACCCGCACCGGTGTCAGCTCGAGCTGGATTATGGAGTGGATTTGGTAGCCCGGCTCTTCCCAAACTGTGTCCGGGAGGGTGGCTTTTCTTTCTCCTTTTTTGTTGATTCCATCTGGTGTCAGGTGTACTTGATCCACAGCAGCAGCTGTTTCTTTTTCCATTTTCTCTCTCTTTTTTTTTTTTCCTTGTTTTGGTTTTGGTTTTGTTTTATTTTTCTTGCAGGAAAAGACCAAGAAGAATGGCGGCCCCAGGCCTGGGCCCTGGGACGAGCCTCCAACGAGCGCCCCCTTCCCGGCCGCTCAGCCGAGGTCGCCCACAGTAGCACATGTGGCCTGAAGTCCAGGCGTGAAGGGGTCACCCCCCCTTCTCTTTTTCTGGCCAAATTTCCTTGGGTAGAAACTGTGGGGTTTCACCCCGTGACTATTTGCCTTTCATTATAGCCTACCGATACCCCTGCTAGTGTGGATGCGTGTGAGGACGAAAAAGCAGGAGATTCTAGGTGTAATTCCTTCTTGGGTGACAGGGAGCCCCGCCTTTCTCTCGGTAGCTTTACCTGAGAGCCGCCTCGGCTGCGCACGTCTCTAAAAATCAACCAAAGAGAGCCAGTTCGGGACCCTTTCTGAAATGAAGAACCACAGGACACTTGCCCAATTAGAACTAAAAATATTTTACCAATTTTGGTAATCTGTGGAAGGGGATTTCATATACTCTCCGCATCCATTCTATTAGGCAGAAATGAAAGAAATCTTAGGTATTGTAGCATTTCTCTCTCCAAACCTTCAGTTAATTGTGGGCACCAAGTGCCTTCATGGAAGTCCACGCTAAGGGCTGGTTTGAACCCTTACAGACCAGGACAAAAGGTTTGAGTCATATTGAACCAAGTGCTTACTTTTGGGGAGTGGGCTTAATTTTGAATCACAAAATAGGAAATAATTCAGTGACCAGTTCAAAAGCTAAATCTGAATCTTTGTCTTTAGTCCAAAAAAAAAAAAAAAAAAAAGACTCATGCCATTAAAGGTGACACGAAGGTTAAAAGAGAAGTTTTGAAGAGTTATGACAGTAACTGTGAAAACAATGGCCAGGGGCCAGGTGTCCAAATGGTTATTTACAGAAGATTTGGGCATGTATCCCAATTCCTTATTTCAAACTGATTAATTAAACCAGAAACTCACTTATAAAGACTTGAGTTGCAACTACACAAATAAAAATGTGTCTGTCTCTGAGTCAGCTCTCATTTACAGAGGTAAGGCTGCCTGGTAAAGTTGAGAGACCCTTTACACTGATAATTACATGACCCAAAGTGTCCCTGTAACTGTGTTAACTGTAGCACAACCCCAATAATGACTACCTATAAATAAGATTTTTAAAAATCATATAAAAGATAAGCAGGGAGAAAAGTAATATCTGCAGGGACATTTTTAAAACAAAAATTTAACTAGCCCATCAAGTATGCCATGCTCAAACTGTTTCGTAGTGAAGTCTTGCTTTCCTTGGTGCTGCGGGAGCCACTGATTCTTTTCACTGGAACTCTCAGCAAAAGAGAATCAGGAGGCAACATCCTTCACACACACACACACACACACACACACCCTTTTTTGAAGCACACACAAGTTTCTTAGTGAATTCCGATTGCTGGATCTCATTTGTGAGCTGAAGATTCTGTAGTGACCTGGGTAGGGACCAGCTCTGACAGGCAGCTGTCTGTCCTGGGGCAGAACTTAGAGATATAACTATGTTTTTATGCCAAAAGGACAAAATGATTTTGCTCAGAATCAGGTTGTGTTTTCAAGCTACTGTTTTCTGTCTAATCACGTGGTTCTTAAAAGATGGACAAAGTTAAAGCAAACTCCCCAGTGTGGCCACCACTGAACCATTTTCGGTTTGGAGGGTACTCGTCAGTTCTCACAAAGGGTCCCAAACCTTCTAAAGGGACAGGCTATACATTGTTGGGGTGTCAGTGGCTATTTGTGTCTAATTCAAGCCCTTGATAGCGTTTTGCTCGTAAGTAAGATGCTATCACTGACACTATAGATGATTTAAAAGGAAAAAAGTGTAATTTATAAAGTTGGCAGTTTAAAATAAAAAAGGAAAAGTTTTGAACACTGCAGTCCTATTTAAATATAACAGTTTCTTTGTCCTCCTCTGCCTTTCTTTTTCCATTAATTGTTCTGTGACTCAAAGCTGTACCTTGTTGAGCCCCCACCCCTTCCTTGAGAGAACCAAATATTGAGGCTTCATTAGAAATGAACACTAGCTAATTATTTCAAAGAAACTGGCAAGTTTTAGAAAATGGTATTCAATAAGCAAAGCAGTTAATTGCTATGTAACTGTTAAATAATAATAATAATAATGAAGCTCTATCTTCATCATGCCATTGTACTATAAGCCTGAACGTTGCCCTTATACAAATACCCATTTGTAAACATGTGGCTGATCCACGAAACGTGTGGATGATCCTATTATCCCCAGAAACCGAGTCCCAAACTGCACGGATGTGTGAGAACTGGTGTGCCCATATGTGCACAGTGTGCGCTCCTGGTGTGGCGACCCATGAGTGCAGACTAGGCTGGGGTCTTCGTGTTTCCTACTTCCTCTCTTATCGCTGCTCTCCAAAAAAAAATTTTTTTTAATTCCACTTCGGATAGGTAAACTAGGATCTTCATTTAATAGATTGCACACCGGCTCTCTTTGCCGAGAGGGAATATTTTTATTTGCCTACAACTAACAATTTTCAAAGAACAACTTTGTTCCATTTTTCTTCAAAGCTATGATGCGCACAAACTAGCAACATTTTGTCATCCTTATTCTGGAACAAGATTTGGCAAGTAATCGGGTTCTAAAATATGCCAAATGTTCCAATGTAATGTTCTGAGATTTTTTAAAGTCCTTAAATAGGTCTATCGCTCTGTAGTAACAATAATTTCTTAACTAAATGTACAAATGCATTGTTCACCAAACCATCTAGTGGTGTCACTGAAGTGGGAGAAGGATGGTTATTGTGACATCATTCCTATTATTTAAATTAAACTGCTATGGGAGAATATAATTGTTAATAAAAGCTTTGTCCCTGCCTCTCAAGGTTTTCCCTCCCCCTTTGTCACTTTATGACGTACTATCCACGATTAATGTAAGCAGAATTATGTGAATCCTGGTAGCCAATTGTATAACTATAGTGTCATATCTACAGGTCAGCAAGGAAATGCAGATGAACGTTACCATATTTAAGGGATAATTTTTAAAAATGTATTTATGAGTTTAGGGTGCTGGTGTTCAAACTTTCTCTTTATACGTGTGTGTACACAAAGAATTCTACAAACACTTGTGCTCACCTTCAGTAGTATCCCCGTGTTTGTTCACTAAAGGCTGCCATGTAACTATCCCACGGGGCTGGCTTCATACATTTAACAGAGAACTAATGGGTTGTCTATTTCAAAAAGCATGCTCCTGTTTTTTGTTTGTTGGTGTTTCTTTGTTTTAATCCGGACACTATAGTGAACTAGTTTTGTACCAGTCTGAGGCTTCCACCTTTATCCATCGTGGATGCTCTTGTCCGAGAAAACCATTTCAACCACTTCTGATTCCTGACCATTGCTAAAATGCCCTCCCTTCTTTCTCTGCAACTACTCTGGGTTTTTTTTAAGCCCCCCCCCTTTTTATATTTAATACTAATAAACAACCCTTGCTGTATAGAAACTCAGTTGAAATGATCCCATGGAGCGACCGGTTCGGTCCTTGCTGCGAATTATATCTCATATATTGGATACGCTCAGACTCGGTCGTGGGCTCCAAGCTGCAGGAGACTGGGGCTACTTTTTCGTGATTTTTACCTCCTTTTTAGCCTGGAGCGTGCGCGCTACACACTCACACACACACCCTCTGTGCCAACAAGCTGAGGGGGTGCTCCGCATATGAACGGAGACGGGGGCTGAGGCTGAGCGGGCCGGAGCGGCGCCGGCACCCGGGGCTACGGCTAAGGTGGGCGCCAGCGGCCGGGGTGAGACGCGCGGGGAACGCGCGGGCTTCGGCTCCTGTCTGAGCGGCAGGCGAGGATGGCCAGGCGCTGGAGAAGCGAATCAAAGTTCCAGGGGGCTGGGAGCGGCTAGACAGCCACTCCTGTCCCGGCAGAGGAGAGTCCTCCCCGGCCCCAGCTGGAGCGCGGAGCGGCCTCGGGAGCTGGGTCTGCCGGAGTAGAAGCCCGCGAAGGGGTCCCACGGCGCTTTTGTACGGCCCCGCCTCGGCCGGCGGCGATCTGACGCACAGGCTCCCCGGGGACGCAGGGGGCGTCGCACTGCAGCTGGGTGGGGAGCAATTTATTCCTCGCTGTCCCATCCCAGCCGATCTGCCATTACTCCACCCGACCCCTCCCTTCTCCTCCCCTCCCCTCCCCTCCCTCCTCCTCTACCTACGCCTTCACTACCTCAGATTCTCCACCTCTTGTTCAACCTGCAGCCCCCTTCTACTTCTCACTCCCCCCTCCCTTCCCTCTCCTCTCCCCTCCCTTTCTCCTCTGATAAGCACGCTTTTGCTTCTAAAAGTCACAAGTAAGCCGACAAAGAGAGAGAGAGAGAGAGAGAGAGAGAGAGAGAGAGAGAGAGGGAGGGAGGGGGAGAGAGAGGACGAGTCCGTGGAGAAGAGCCGCAGGCAGGGAGATCTGGCACCACGGCTGGGAGAGGAAACTTGACCCTCTGGGACACCACTTGCCACGGCCTCACTCAAGGTAAGTACTCTGGGGGCAGCCGAGCTCGATTTTGGGCAGGACCCAGCTTCAGCCCATAGCCCAGGCCGGACACGTGAGCACCATTACTCGGGGCTGCTGAAATCATGTTGCAAACGGGGGCGGCCGGCGGGCTCCCGCGGGCGTGCGAGGACTAAGGGTGCTGGACATCTACCTAGGAGGCTGGACCCCGGGCTTCTGCTCTCGGGCACCCCGTGCGTCCTGTAAGGGTTCTAAGCCACTCCGTGGGCTTCCAGCTACCCGATTTCCCTTCCTATGTTGAGCGTTCTCACAGCTCCCCCTTTTTACACACCCGCGTGCAAACGAGCCCCTGCTCGACCGTGAAGTGACAGTTTGCAGCCTGTTCAAACCTTAGAGAAAGTTTGGCAAGGCGAGGGCTGCGCAGCTCTGAGGTTCCCTGGAACCTAAATTGAGAATCTGAGACTTGCGCACGAAATCGACAATTTTCCTTACAAAGAATTTACCTTTAACGAAAATGTGTATGTATTCAAAAAGATTATTGGATTACTAAGTCTGATCAGCTGC
This sequence comes from Craseonycteris thonglongyai, assembly GCA_004027555.1. NCBI lineage: Eukaryota > Metazoa > Chordata > Mammalia > Chiroptera > Craseonycteridae > Craseonycteris > Craseonycteris thonglongyai. Next base: position 9,567 of record PVKE010009237.1, on the reverse strand, counting down.
TGATGACCTACCAATAAGCGTTTTAAACACACACGCACAAGCGCGCGCGCGCGCACGCACACCCACACCCACACCCACGGGGCGATGAGCGGTGGGGAAGGCCGTCATAAGTAACCTGGAATTCAGAGAGTCGCAAGGGCTGTTAACACCGTAGACTAGGCTTTGTACGTGTCCTCTGTGTGTGCAGAGAACAGAGCGGGAGGAGGAGGGAGCGCGCGTTGGCTCGGCGTTCTCTCTCTGCCTGTGAGTTTCTTGTGTTGTCAGCTGGCCTCGGGTTTCTAAGCGCTGAACGCTGCCAGGGGCGGGGGCGGCGTCTACCATTCACCTCGGCACCCTAGTGGCGAAACAGGACTCATTTGTTTGGTGCAGAGCGGTGACGACCTAGAAGAGACTGAAGTGTGGTTAGGTCGGCCCCCTGCCATCCATTACACCTGCGGCAGATGGCTCAAGTGGTAGAATGGTTTTGTTTGCGGGGATCAAAAAGGGAGGAGGGGAAGTTAGAGCCTCGCCCCACTATAACACGTACCACAAAGAACCAAAGACATGAAAGAAGCCATATTTGTATCATCAAACGCAGTGAGGTTGCGTCCGTTCATGAGTAAACCTGGGACATGTTAGTGACCTTGGTGCCTGACCCCAATTTATGGCATAGCAGAATTTTAGGACCGATATTTTTTTTTAATAAATTTTTTATTAAGTGCCTGCTCTTCTCTCTTCTCTCTCTCTCTCTCTCTCTCTCTCTCTCTCTCTCACACACACACACACACACACACACACACACCTGTCTCCATCCAGATGCACACAGGTGTCCTTGGAGCTCTACTCCCTAAAGCCAAACGACATTGAGCCCCTGCAGAATTCACTGCAGCTTAAAGGGAAGCCACTCCAGCTGCAGGGAGCCTCTCCTCTCTTCCCAAGCAATTTATGCAATCAGCCTGCCAGCTACCACACCACAGTCACCCCTCCCCAGATAGCCATCTAGCTGGGATTTAGCAGCATTTCAAATGTATTCGTCTCATTTTCACATGCAGTGATGTGCCTTTCTGATCAACATTCCCATCCTTGCAACCCTTTCTTCCTTCACGCTCCTCAACAAGGAGGAAAGGAAGTGCACACACACACACACACACACACACACACACACCACCTCCCAAGTATGCCCAATGGGAGGGCAGGTGTGACAAAGGAACACAGACTAATGACAGTATAGCCTGTCTTCATTCCTTAATTTTCTTGCTAAACAAGAGCAATTAAAAGAGAAATATATTAAGAAAGACCTAAATAGAACAAGAAGCCTGTTTTCACCCTTACTTCACAAACAGAAAACACCAGAATGACCATGGAAAATATATATTATGTTATATGTAATAATATGTATATATTCATAGTTATTGTGTAGCAAGAATCGATTTCACTGGTGTAATTTTTGGTTCTAAGTTAAGAAACATTTCTTCAATTGGGATTTAATAAGTTTATGCTTGGAGGGGGGTTCTAAAGAGAAATCCCATCATTTTTCACACAAATTTTATTGTTTCTATTTTCTTTAATGTTAAATCAATCATTTTTAGAGTTAATAAAATCAGAGCATATCAAGCAACAACGAGAACACATTCTAGCTAAGATTTTCGAGTCACAAAATAGAGCTACTTTCCAGAAAGCTAATGCTTCCCAAGAAAGGGGAGAAAATCAACCCCTGAATTTTTCAAGGTGCTTTCAATACCCAAAGACACCTCTGAACTGGGTTTGGTTGATGGGTACTTGTGTGCCCAGTGTAATTTAATTTTTCTGTAACCATTTCCTGTGAATACTTTCATTTTACAAGAGAAAGTTGACTTTGATGTGCAGTGGGTTGCAGGATTCTTTGAGAGAAATGGCATCAGGATATAGCTGCATTTTATTCATTAGTAGTAGTACAGGTTTATTTGTACATCATACGAACTGCTAAGGGCCTGCTCTGGAATGTGAATTCATATTATCAGAAAACATTCATATATACACATGAAAGAAAAAAATTAAAATACTTGCAAAACTGAGTTAAGGATCAGGCTTCTTGAGAATTTTAGAACATTTTTTTTTCAATTAAAAAAAGAGAAAGATTTGATCTAACACTTGACTTCAGTTCAGAGGTACTAAGAGATTCCAATTTTCTTTAAATAAAACAGAATTAGTAAAACTTTTGCAATTGTAGAGAATGCAGACAAAAATCTAGCTCTTACCATCTCTCCCCCTTTTCCTCAAAACACTTAAGAACCTAGTTCCAATCAGTATCTAAAGCTGAGGAGATATATATATATATATATATATATATATATATATATATATATATGATCTAAAAATTTTAATGAGTGTCATTTTTAATGGGAAAAGTAAAGGATTTGAATTCGTTCAAATACTCTAATTTTTCTAGGAAAAATAATATATTTTCATATTCAAGCAAGTTAACACCCGAATCACATTCAATCAGGTTTTGTAGGCCCGGTGAGCCTGAGAAGCTAACATGGGAAATGGAGGCATCTGAGGGACGAGGAGGCTGAGATCCCTCCTTCCTCCACCCACTACTGGGACCACCTACACCTCCTTTCCGTATAAAATGGTTATTTGCTTGAACGGCAAAGATTGGTAAGAGAAAGTAAATCTGAGATACACGAATCGGTTTCTTTCCATCTCATCCTTGCTAGGTTTCCCTCTGGCTTGGCCATGTCTTGGCACTGGTCTCCCACTTTTCCCAACGGAAGCCAGCAATCGAAGCATTTACATTTACATTTAGCAGGATATATCCTTAGGTCTCGAAAATATCATCACCGCCCCAAATTTGCCTCTATTTTTGGTGTAATTAAGACCACAATTCTTAAAGAGAAGCTACCAAGTCTCATTCCCCTGTGGCGGTGGCGGATTCTGGCGAGCTGGAGGGCTCGGCTGGCGCGCACGTGCCTGGCGCCGGCCACAGCATGAATCTGCGTCCTGGACTTGCGCATTGCCCTTCTTAAGGGAGGATATTAAACTCTCCTCAGTTCCTAATTTGTGAAGATATCATCTTTAGTCAGGACTGGAATGGAGGTGGTTGAGAAGATTCCCGGGTCATGAACCCGAAGAGGTCGGGGCTCCAACATCCGCCCCGGTCTCTCAAAGAACCAGAAGGTGGTGACGAACAGTGTCTGCGGGTCCTCTGGTTTCCCAGAAGAAGTAATCTCGGGCTGGAGGGCGTGTGTGCCAGAGCAAGTGTCCACTCCCACCCCCTACGGGTCTCCAGAAGAAGAGACTTTGCCTGTCCCGGCGCAGGCGAGGCCTAGAGAGCCGGCTGAGCTTTGGGCTCAGTTTCCTGCGGCCTTCCAAGTCCACGCAGACCGACCGCCACCCCCAGCCCAGGGCCGCCCCGACGGCCCCGACGCGGTGCCTGCGCGGCCAGTAGGTGTCGCTGTTCCCCTGCTGGCCGGAGCGAGAGCCCCTCACGGGCCCCCCGCGCCACTCAGGCTCTGGCGCTCATCGGGTTCACAGACCCACCAGACCTCCCGAGAGAGGGCCGCTGCCCTCCGAGACCATCCTCTCGCTCACCCAGCCAGGACTGCAGCAACAGTGGCCAGCCTAAGGGAGCACCCTAGGGAGAGAAGGAACAGAGAGGTCTGTTGGGGCGAAACGCGGAGCCCCGACGGAAGCAGTTCGAAGTCACAAAGTCTCCCTCCTTTCTCTTCACGTGCTCTGGGCATCGACTGGGCATTGGGAGTATTCTAGTAAAACCCCGAGCTGGGGAATTCTGTCTGGACTCTACCCTGTCTTTAAATATAAATAAGAGGTTGACATCCCAGATTCGTGGGAGCTAGGCACAAAAAGATTGGTTTCAATTGAGAGAGGGAGAGAGAGAGAACAAGGAGGAGAAAGGAACAGGAACATAGGCCTGGTCACATATGTGAGCTACATACCGTCTTGTACAAACTCGTCTGCATGCACAAATGCGGGGTGCCTGCAACCGCCCCGCTCCCCAGCCCAGGAAGAAGTCAGTAGTATTTGGATGGGGTTGTCTTCCCAGAAAGTATTGCTCGCCAAGTATTATTCCCCTTCGGAAACCTAGCAGTTAGCCCGTCTTTGGAATCGGTATTGAAATTCTAGGTAACGAGAATTCTACGCACTTGTCGCGTCCTGCAACTCCTTGCCATCGGCCACAGTGTGCAGCGAAACAGATTTTTACTCAGAAGCTTTCTTTTTGTGTGTATCTCAAAAGGAAGGGGTTTGGCTTATTAATACCCGAGAGGGACAGTTTACAGTGGGTACATCCTATAGGTAGCTGGAGATTTTATTATCTTGTTTTGTACGAGAAAAATCACTGCTCGGATTCGAAGCTAGGAAGTGTGTGGGGACCATATTGAAAATGCTAAATTGAGAACCTCGAGTTATTATTGAAAGAGTTAGCATGTAAAATGGAACTGGCTACATATTTAACATTTAAAATCCTATCTTCTGATAACACGTGGGGATATTTTGTAGTAAATTATAAAACACACTTTATCAGTATTATCATTATTATTGGCAATCGTAATCAATTCGTGAAAAAGAAAAGCGTAACAATCAAATATCAAAGAGGAAAAAAGAAAAATTCTTACTTAAAGTCCCAAATTCTTGGAACCCTTCTTGTTCTTGATTCTGGGCCTGGGTCTTGCTCTTTTGGAGGACAACGCTGGGCAAGTGTCTGGGTCTTCAAGGCAAGCCTTACATTTCTTAATGTGAGGTGGGCAATATCATCTTTAAATGTCATGCCTTTTGTTGTGTTTCACAAATTTGGCTCCTTTCCGTTAAATCCTGTATCTGCTATACAATTCTAAGTGATTATTTCTGATTGAGATGGCAAATTAATTATTCAGTGATGTGAGAGGAGGGAGAAACACGTGTCTAATTGGAGGTTGTGAAGTTCAGTGAGGTGGTATTTTTAGCTTGGAAAGTCCACATTCATATATTTGTGTATCTCTCCCCTTTTCACCATTCCATAACTTCCCCATTTTACTCTCACACTCCACCCTTTGGGCTCCTTTCTCGCACTTTCTTCTCCTTTCCTCGGCCTCTATCTTTCTTTCCTCCTCCCCTCTCCTTGACCTCCTCTTCTCTTTCCTCTCCCTTCTTCTCATCCCCTCTTCCTCCCCCTCCCCCGTCTCTATGTGTGCATATTTCTCTGCCTCCCACCACCCCAACATTTATTGTCTGATCCTATCAGTCAAGTTTATATAAAAGTAGCAAGTGGGAGGCCCAACACCCTCTCTCCCGAGGGCCCAGGGCACTTTGGGAGGTGTCAGCCTCTGCCAGGTTACCGGCCGGAATTGTGGCCCTCGGTGCAGGGCACGTTGCTGGCGGAAGAGTTGGGGGTCTGTGCAGGGTTGCGGGGATTATTCAAATGCCGCCCGCTGCTGCTGTGATTCGCAGAGACTCGGCCTCCATATGGTAATACGAGGCGGGGAGGGGTGGGGGGAGGCGCCGAGGGGCGGGGAGGGGAGGATGGGGTTGAGGGCGGGGTGGGAGGGGGCTCCGGCACCGCGCACTCGGCTGTTGGGCTGGGACAGAGCACCCGGACCCGCGGCAGCGGCAGCAGCGGCGCTACCCACCCTCCGGCACGACACCCACAGAAACAGCGAGCCACCTGAGCCATGGGCCCCCGGGGTAAGCCGCAGCGCGCACACGGCGGTAACGGTGACAGTTCAGATGCTTCAGGTTACTACCAAGTGCCAATAAGGGAGATTAAAAACAGAAAAGGAGATTACAGAGAGATCAGATGTGGGGTGTACCTCTGTGTCCCTTGTCACACAGTGTGCGCGCGCACACATGCATCCGTACACACATGCATGCACAGACATCCGTACATGCACACATTCCTTGCTACTACCATCTAAATATGTTCACCGTCACTCTGTGCCCTGCAATGTGGCTGGTGTATTTGTCCTGATCCCTGCTTACAGGCAGGCAGGTATGTGCCAGAATCCAGACAGGAACAAACCGCCACGCAAGATTGAATTGCAGCCAAACTCGAAGAGACATTTAACCTGCCGAATTGTTTCACTCAGGCAGGTGCCCCCCAGAAACTGGCAGTTCTGCTACCAGTTGTGGAATCTTGCAACTATTCATAGAATGTGCTGAAAAATGTACTTTAGAAAAGGTAATCTTGCTATATATGGCAAGGTAAGGGCAAACCTAAAGGATAAATGTATTTCCGGTTTTTAATGTTTTACGTGCAGCCATCTGACCACTTTTTATTGGGTGACATATCATATGAGCACTTTGGTGTAGGTTTGGAAAAACTACAGCCAGAGGTAAGTCTGAAAATGCCATAAGAATTAAGGGTGCTAAATATGGATGCTGGATAGTCCAGCATGAAAGATGGCTTATAGCTGTAGGTTTAAAATGGGGGAAATACATGTGAATATTTATACGTGAAAGACGTTGGGGAGGGCTGAATCTTGCCCTGAGTATCTGTGCAGGTAAGTCATTCATAAAAAAATTAATTAGCTGTGCATGTACTTGGACTTGATTTAATAAGTTGCATGTGTGCATATTTGCTGTTCTTTGTGGCTTTACAAGTATGGATTCAGCTTTTAAAAAAATAATAGCGCTGGGGTAATTTAAAAAGTGGACTTTATGCATATAGATTTTTCAAAAGCCATTGTGTTGAATAGGTGTATTGCCAGGAAGGAAAAATCCTACTCTATAAATAAGATTACCATTGCTTGAAATCTAACTCAAGGCCTGTTTATTTTAGGGCAATTCAATTGGCTTAATATAGTCAACTGTTTTGTTTATTTGTTTTCATTTAAAAGTTAGGAATTAAGGATGCTTGTCAATCAAGATAATGTGCCTTGTTTACAGCCATAATAAGATAAAAATGAAACTCAGTACGATTTGAATTCAGCAGATAAGGTACAACATACAACATGGTTGAAAATGTCTTCCTTGCAGAAGGCTGTCCATTGCTGTGTCTACACATTCTAAAATAGGGTTGTTGTTTTTCCCCCCAATAAGAAATGCTAGAAAGCAAATAAGGCAGTGAATACTGCACCTTTCAATTAATCAGCACAAAAATTCTTCTGAAATTTTTGGAGTCACTTCTCTTTACACATACATTAACTCAAAGACACTGGCCCGAACTGTGTTTTTGCTAATCTGAAGTTAATTAGACAATCAAACTTTGAGCCTTGAGAGATGGGCATTACAGTCCATCAAGGGGCAATGTCAGAAAAAACAAAAACAAAACGTGTCTTTTCTCTTATGAGCAAACAAGGGGTTATACAGCTGACATTACATACATGACAGATGTACATATTTGGAACTTTAAATAAATAGAAGTAGGAAGGTAACTGTGCATATTATCTAGCAAGAGACAGCAACAGACACTCGCCAAAAAAATAAAGGCAGACAGAAAAGGACAAGAGAGAGATAAACATAATAAGATAGAAAAGGAGAGAGAGAGAGAGAGAGAGAGAGAGGAATCAATAAAACAATACAACCTGAACTTTTCGAGAATTAGAAAATGCAAATATACTTTTACATATGCATCAGTTTTAAAAATAATACACCCTGGAACCAACAGGAGCGGGAGCAGGAGGAGGAGAGATGGAGGAGGAGGAGAGAAGGAGGAGGAGAGGAGGAGGAGGAGGAGGAAAGAATGGAGGCGCCGCGGAGCCCTGATTATGCATGGGCTGGAGCTGCCTCCTCTAACCTGTTCTTCTCCGAGCCCGGCAGCCGGCGGTCCTCAGCCGCCCACAGAACAGGAGCCGAAACAACCGTTCCGAAGGCTACAGCGTTTATTTTTCTCTTTTGGGGGTTTTGGCGGTTGTTTCAAGGGCTCGCCAACTAGCCCCTTTAATTAAAAGCTTCAATAAAAGGCGATCGCGCCAGGAATGCACCGGCTCCTCTTCGCTCAGGATTTGCATATTTTTTTAATGCCCTAATTTCCTTGATGTATGTAAATGTAGCCGGACGTAGAGGGAGACAGGGAGCTGACGTCAATGGACGTGACCTCGCAGCTAAACCTTGAACGTGAAGCCGGGATGGGGGAAAACACGGAGCGGCAGCCGGTGGAGCCCGCTACTGCGGGCGGCGGCAGCGGCTGTGGCCGAGCTCTGGCCGGAGGGGGCCGAGGAGGCTGGTGCCACCCCTGGGGAGGACGAACCGCCACCTTCTTTCTCCACTGCCTGGCTCCCAGCCTTGCCCGCCTTCCGACCGCACCCGCAAGCTCTTGTCCTACACCTCCAGCCCCACCAAATACACATTCTTTTGCTTCCCTCAGAAAACAACACAGCCCAAAACAACACATCAAAGACAACAGATAACAAACGAAATCAAATCCCCAAATGTTTTAGACCAATGCTCTAGTAGTTATCAGGAAGAAGACTCTGACAATGGAACATGATTTTTTTTTTTTTTGTATTTTTTTGGGCTTCTTTCCACAAGAAGAGGAGGGGGAACCTCAGACAACAGCAAATCACCCCTTAAACACGTTAAGCTACACGTGTTTCCAGTAGGGAGAGGTAAATCACCCAGTTGACTGCTGGGGGCTTCTCGTTTCGGTACCTGCTTACCTGTGCAATCATTATGCGCGTCGGCTTCATTAACGGCCGTGTCATTAGCGTGCGTTTTAATGTGATGGGAGTGTCTCGTGTGTGTGTGTGTGTGTGTGTGTGTGTGTTGGGGGGGTGCTCGGGGATTGTGCATCGAGGCCGGCGCTGTGAGCGAGATGAGAGAGGTCTGTATCTCTCTACGTCCACCTCTGGGACTTATCTGCGGGGCTATCTAGGCCAGAACTCCTGAGCTGGAGTTAGAATTTCACCCATTTGAAAAGGGGGGATGGGGGTGCAGGTGGTCACAGCAGGCTCGCTCTGAACAGCCCAGCCCTTCCGATTACATTGTCTGGGGAGAGGGGTGAAGGGAGCTGGAGGTGCGAACCATTCTAGGCGCAGCCTGGGAGCTGCCTTGCCTGAATTAGTCTGGTGTGTTTTTCACCTGGAGCTCAGCAGCCTCGGCGAGGAGGTGGCGGCTCCAGGCTACGCGGGAGGGAGGCCTTCAGACTACCCTTCCCGACCCCGCGCACCGGGCGGGGGCTGCAGGCACCTCTCGTGCACTTCTGCCCCGCCTCTGCTTGCCACTCTCGTACGCCAGCTAAGAAACGGTCTCGACCTCTTCTGGGCCGGCCGTGCAGAGCGCGGGGCCGGTGGGCAGAGCCGCGAGCTGGCAAGAACAAGGCGCCGGAGGCCGCGGTGTCGGCTTCCCAGTCCTGTCCTTGGCTGCCAAGGCTGCCGTTTCTTCGTTCCACCTCTCAGTGCTAGCTTTGTTTTCCTGACAGGCTGGTGGCCACCGAGCCCCACGCCCGCTAAGGGAGCGTGTGCGTGTGCGCGGGGAGGGGGGCGCGCGCGCGCGGCGGGCGGGAGCCCTCCCGCCAAGGACACGCCTGGCTGTCTGTCCTCCGGCTGCACTTGGCGGGAAAGCCGGGGGCTGCCGGCGGGACTGAGCGTCCGCGGCTCTCATTACCGCCTCCAGCTCCCACAAGGCAGCATTTACATACAGGGCGCTCATCTGAATTTTCACAGCCCCCCCCCC
>PVKE010009236.1:0-45375 GCA_004027555.1 Craseonycteris thonglongyai | reverse complement strand
AATATAGGCCTAAACCTATGTTTTAACTGTAAAATTAGGGGGTCGTCTTATACGCCGGAAAATACGGTAGAGAGTGGCGGAAACAGGAGGATCAGTTGCAAAAAGCAGATAAAAGTAAGCACACTTTCTGTGGGCATGCTGCAAAGTGGCCACGGTTGGAGATGGACATGAAAGAATGGACCTACGTCACCAGAATAATGGCTTCTGTCTCGACAAAAATGATCATATTTGAAGCGGAACGCATTTCTATAGAGAAAGGCACTCAGGATATTACAGGATCACCATCATGGTGCCACAGATTTATGAGGCGATGTGGTCTTGCTATGCGGACCAAAACTACTGGTAGAATTGCACAAAAAATGCCAAAAGAATGTGAATCTAAAATTCTGTCCTTTCATAAATTTGTTATTCATGCTAGGAAGAAAAATGGCTTTGAAAATGGCCAGATTGGGAATATGGATGAAGTCCCGCTAACCTTTGATGTGCCATCTAATAGGACTATAGATCTGAAGGGTGCCAAAACCATCATTGTGAAAACTTCAGGGCATGAGAACACCCATTACACAGCTGTGTTGTCCTGCTGTGCCGATGGCACCAAATTGCCACCCATGTTCATTTTCAAAAGGAAAACATTTCCAAAATAAGTGATTCTGCGAGGAGTTGTACATGTACATGAGAAAGGATGGATGGATAAAAATGGAATGAGAATACGGGTTGAAAAGGTGTGGTCCAAACGTCCTGGAGGACTTCTGAAAAAACCTGCCTTATTATTGCTTGACCAGTTTAGAGCACATATTAGCGAACCAACAAAAAAGTGCTTCAAAGAAGAGAAGACTCATCTAGCTGTAATTCCCGGAGCTCTTACCAGCCAGTTGCAACCTTTTGATGTTTCCATCAACAAGCCATTTAAGGTCTTAATGAGAGAAGAGTGGAACAAATGGATGGCTACTGGTAATCATGATCTGACATCTACTGGACGAATGAAGAGGTCCACCATCACTCAAGTTTGTGAATGGGTGAAAACATCATGGGACTCAGTGAAGGAGGAGATCGTTGTATAGTCATTCAAAAAACGTGGCATTAGCAATGCCTTAGATGGAAGTGAAGACAGTATCTTATATGAAGACAGGGAAGAAAGTGATGTCAGTGATTGTGAGCAAATGAGCTTCATAAATTCTGACTCTAGCGATGATGAGTTCTTAGGGTTTCCAGAAAACTAGAGTACTCAAACCTTTAAGTCTCTCCATTTGTTAATGACAGTGATAAGGGTTCTTAAAGCCACTGCTGACTAATGTTCACTTTACATGGTTCAAATGTTATTCTGTTATAGTTTATTAAATATTTTATTACACTATTTGGTTCAGAATATTTTTTTTCCTGTTTTCCTCCTCTAAAAACTAGGTGCGTCTTATGGTCAGGTGCGTTTTATGGCACGAAAAGTACTGTACATATGACTAGGATCTACACCCTATCCAGGGGTGGTGAACCTTTTGGCGATTGAGTGTCAAAGTTTATGAAATAAGAGTATACTCGCTCAACTCGCGTGCCAACCCATCGAGTGAGATAAAGGTATCGATTATTTTTATGTCTATAAGAGGCATAGAATGTTTTTATAACAAAAAAACAATAATTCTGTATGCTGAAATAATTGCTCCGTGTGCCACTTTGGGCACGCGTGCCATAGGCTTGCCACCCCCGCCCTATACAGTACAGGTCTAGATGCAGAGGAAAAGAGTGAGATGAGGGAAAGGCAAACAAGGGCCAAGGTGTTTCAATGATAATCTCTCTCTCTCACACACACACACACACTATTGGTGGTGGTAATGAGGGCTGCCCTGTTACATCGCAGGGGTACAGATCAGACAAAGTTTGTTTTTGAAATAAATGTCCATCTCTACTATGGGCAGCACCATCACCCACAACAACAACAAAGGTAAGTTGTTGGCTTATGCACCATTTCAAAATAAATGCATTAAAAAACAGGTATTTATTTTTTGTTGAAAGCCACTGCCAAAAAGGCTCAAACCAAAAGGTACCTTGGCAAAGACAATGTGAGCATCCATAAGAATGAGAATAAAAACTACAACGCAATAAACACATCAAATACTTAAACACACAAGTTCAAAATACTTTTGAAAAAGTCCTCATTGGTCTACTTTTCCAGGATCTAGTGAACACTATACTTAGAAATTGAAAGTAAGTAAAGGAAAAAAGTAAGTATTTAGCATGCATTTCCCATGTCAACTGAGCCACAGAATAACCAAATATCCGATGAGGAAAGCTTCACTTTGTAGAAATATTACAGATAATAAAGGCTTGATACAATTAGGATATCAACATTCTGTATACTCATGGAAACAATGGATCTGGGCAACGATCAGCAATGGTCACCTAATCTTACAAATAGAGATGACCAAATATTATATCCCTCTTCTTGAAATTATCACAAACCATGCAATATTATGCCGCCCTAATCCCCACCTCACCCCAAAATAAAGCAAAAAAACAAAACAAACACACACACGCACAACCCCTCACCCCAATTAGGTTTAAGCTTGCAGATCTAACTAAAGATTTACCAAAAAATACAAGGGAAAGAGTCATTTTGCTACAAGAATGCAATTAACAAAATACAGAATGAGAAAACCTTCCAGGATTAATAAAAAGGAAATAAAGCGGTAAAAGCATAAGCTGTACATACCAACCAACTGTAGTGTATGGATTTTGTTGTGATTCTGTAAAAACATTATTTATGAGCAGATGAGGTAAACAAACTAAGTGGATATATGGTGATATTAATAAATTATTGTCACCACCTCACACCTACTAGGATACCCACTACCCAAAAAAACAATAAAGCAACTTACAGAAAATAAGTATTGGCAAGAGTATAGAGAAATCAGAACCTTTGGGCACTATTGTTAGTAATACAAAATGGTGCAGCCACTTTAAAAAACAGTATGAAGGTGCCTCAAAAAATTAAAACTAGAATAACCATATGACCCAGCAATCTCATTTCTGGGTCTATGTCCAAAAAAATTGAAAGCAGGATCTCAAAGAGATATTTGCATACCCACATTCATTACTGAATTATTCACTATAGTCAAAGGAGAAAGTGACCCAAATTGTCTACCATCAATGAGTAAAGATCATACACACATGAAGGAATACTATTTAGCTTTTAAAAAGAGGTGAATCCTGGGATGCTGGGATAGCTCAACAGGCTAAGTAAGTGCTTGTTGCAACCTCGAGGTCTGGGGATCAAGTCCAGGTCTCAGCCCATGCAAGTCCAAGTGTTGAACTGTGGCACCAACTGGTAACTGCTAGGATGGTGACAAAGGTTCTCGCCTCCCATGAGAGAGGTCCACAGTTCGGTTCCACCCTGCATGGCCCCACATCTACCTGTGTGGAATAAAACTGTCAAAATATTAGTGATGTACAACTATGGAGACAGTTCTGGGCCTTCCCCCTTCTCTCTCTCTCACCTTCTCTCAAACAATAAATCTTTAAAACACAAACCAAAAAAAAAAAGGTAAATCCTGTCATGTGCTTTAACATGTATGAACCATGTTATGCTACATTAAGGACATTATGCTACATTAAGCCAGTTGCAAAAGACAATATTGTATGATTCCACTTATATAAGGTATGTTAAGTAGTCAAACTCAAAGAAACAAAAAGTAAAATGATGCTTGCCAACAAATGGGGAAAGGGAGAATTGGGAGTTTTTGTTCAATAGGTATAGAGTTTCACTTTTTCAAGATAAAAAGTTCTAGACATCTATTGTACAACAATATGAAGATAGTTAATCCTACATGTAAACTGTATGAACTATATTTAAATTGTTAAGATGGCAAATATATTATGTATTTTTACAGTATATTTGAATTCTTTTTCACAAAACAAATTTTTATAAATTCTTAATGTCTGATAATGGTATTGTGGTAAATATTTTTAAATAGTCCATATCTTCTGTAGATACATACTGAAATATTTATGAATGAAGTTATGTGAAATAGGTATTGGCTCTAAAATAATCAGCTGTTGGGGTGGGGAACACATGAGAACAACGTGGTTACAGGAAACAAAATTGGTTACTACTGCAGCTACATGAGATTATGCTATTCTCTAATTCAGTGTATGTTTGAAATTTTTCACAATAAAAAATTAAATAACAGTATATAACTGCTGGTCAATGGGTTCTATTAATGAAAGAAGATAATTATAGACAATACTTATGAAACATACATAGGAAAGTAGTTGTGATTCATAATGATTTAAGGTGCAATTAGTGTTAAAATAATTTGCAACTACACAAGTGAAGAATGAGACAAATAAGATTATAAATCCTTCATGGTTATATTAAGAACAAAGTTGAAGGCAGGTGTGGGGGTGGTAGAGGTAGCTGTTCCCACAAAGCATTCCTTTATGGTATTTTAAGAGGGAAAAATATGAGATATCACAGAGTAAAGGTATAACCTGGAACACTATGGCATTTCTCAGACAGTTAGGAAAACCACCCTTTTGAACCAAAATCTATAAATTTATAAGCATATGAAAATGTGTAGAAACAGCTTCGGGTCCATAGACTGTAAGCAAGTTTCCTGAAATCTTGTCTGTCTCTAACACACACACACATACAAACATATATAGAACTATGTAACACTAATATAAATAAATATAAATTTCTATAATCATGACTTAAAAATGATTTCAGGATTTTCAACAAAATTGGCAAATGTGTGAGATGCTCTGATTTAAAATACAGTCTACAAGCTATTCCAAAAACAAACCAAAAGAAAACAACATTCAGACTGTGAGTGACACAGTAAAAATTTTACTGAGGATAGGGCACTCAGAAGAGATAGTTAGCTGCATAGCACCTGCATCTCAGATGACCAAAGTTTGTGGAACCGATTCTCAGGGGAGACATGTCACAAATAATTAAGATTCCAAAAACCTAGAAAACTTAACAGGTTTCAAATGTGAACTTCAAACAAAAAGCCAAGGGCAGATACTTGAAAATGCCAAAGATGATTTACCATGTAGCTATTTACATGAAAAACTCTGTAGTGCTCCAGAGGAAAAAGCAGATTTAATGATGGTTAATGACTCACCCAGGCACTCTAAAGAACGCAGAAGTGTTTCATAAATTAATGAAGAACGCTGTAATCTTTAGAGTTAGGTAGACAGAAAAAAGAATTCATATTTCCCCCCGCATTCCATTAACAAGAGAAAGGGAGAGGAAAGGAGGGGGGTTGGGGGGAGAAGAAAAAGGAAGATGAAGTGAAGCGGAGTGGGGGGTGGGGAGGGTGCTGGAAGGGAGAGGTCACTTTTCCCCCAATAAGAATTCAAAAGATAGTTTAGAATGTGTTGGGCCTCATTCAAAGCTGTCCAGCGCCTCATGTGTGCCGTGGGTTGGACAAATTCAGTTTAGAGTCTAATGTTATTTAATGTTATTTATTAATCCCACAAATACAACACAGCAATATCATTTATGTAGGAAATTATTTTTTGTAAGGGACAATCATTATGAATTCTAATTTACAGTGATGACGTCACTTAGCCCTACACCTAGAATAAACTTTAGAAATTTAGTCCAATCCTATCATCAAATTTTACAAGTGTGCTTGCCAAAAGTCATCCCAGACAAACACAAGAGAGCAAATCCCAACTCCTACATAGTGCAATAGTCTTTATGGTCAGTATAACAGAGTTGACATTTTTATTCCACAGAAAAGGGCTTCTAAATAATCTTTTTTAATTGGTAAAATAGGTTCTCCTGAAAAATTTTACTAAAAACAAGTAGAATTTCAGTCATTTCCCCCCCACCACACACACACACAACTAACTATGAATATTAGGATAAATGCAATATGCAAAAACAGATTATAGTAAGATGGACAAAAACACAAGAGCTATTACTGCCATTATAACAAGAAAATTCCATTCACAAAACAGTCTACTTGCTAAAATGCTGGATTCATCACTAAATAATACTTTTCACCCTGATAACCACAATCAAGTGATTATAAAACCTCCAAAGTAAGGGGCTGTCTTTTTATTACTTATACTAAACAATAAAAAATTATTTTAAGTACCTTAAATTACATATTTAAGAAAACATTTCTTTAGTTTGGGATTGTGAGAAACTTGACATTCTTAATAGATTCTTAAAAATAAGAGAATAGAGCAATTAAAATACTCTAATATTTGGAGTGGGAGTAGTTCTTACCATTGGCAGTGCATTGATGTGGGGATGTACCACTGAATATCCGGTACCGCCAATCACAAGTTGCTGATGCTGAGAAAAAGGAAAGTAAAATATTCAGTGTGCCCTAAAACAAATTCAGTTTAAGAGATTTCTCACACCAAATTCTACATAAAATACTCTTTATTTATATCTTTGAGGTATCCACCAGTAAATATCTTTCTCCCTCTTTGCAACACTTATCATATACAACAGCAGCAACTTTTGAGTGTGTAATGTGGCAAGGCATTGAATCTTGATAAAATTCCTAAAAGGATGAGATATTGAACAAAATGAAGCTCAAGAGATGAATTTTCACAAACTGACCAATATTCAACTCAATTCATGCAAATATTACTGTAATAGGGCTCAGTACAGTGTGTTAATAACCTATAATCATGAGCCATGAAGAATATTAAACTTCTGGATATGCTGTTTAATAATACATGATTGCTTTTGAAACCAATTTACTAATCTCTTCAGAGTTTACATTTCACAGTTTACCCAAGTCTTCTCAATTGCTAAGTCACAGCACATTATTTTCCATGAACCTTTTTTATAGATATACATGTGGTTTTTCACACAGGGTCAGGGAGGTGATCTCAGGCGGAACCCTGACCAGTGTGGGTTCCACCATGTGCTGGGATGGAGTACAATTTTCTGTAAGAGCACAAGCTGATGCCAGAGAAAGGAATGTAGGGCCTTTGCCCCATACACCTACCAGGTTAATTAAGTCAGGAAACATTAAAAAGATAATTAAGCAAATAAACTGAATAACTGCAAACAGATTTAATCCCTTGAAGTCTTCTTCCTTCTGGTTTTAGCTTTAATTGACTGGAACTCTCATTTGCACTGAATGATAACTCCATGGACATATTTTAGTGCTACTGCATAACTTCAAATAGTTATAAGGAGATCCAGGAATTAATATAACATTTATTAAACATGCTGCACATTATGAGGTCTGACAATCAAGTTTGTAGACATCCTAGAAAAAGTGCTACATACCTCAATGCTGAATAGCACAATGGTCACCTCAGAAGTATTCCCCTTGGGAAGCTATGCAATGCATCTGGAACCTAGTCCACTTTTCACAACAATTTTGAAACTTTTTCTGGAATGGCCATCAGAGCCATTGTCGTATTACCCTTGATGTCCTGAATGCCATCAAAATGTCTTCCTTTCATTATATATATTTTTTCCTTTCAATATTTTCTTTATCTTCAGGTAAAGAAAAAGTCATTGGGGGCCAGATCAGGTGAGCAAGGAGGGTGTTCCACACAGTGATTTGTTTACTGGCTAAAAATTCCCTCACAGACAATGCTGTGTGAGCTGTGCATTGTCATGATTCAAGAGCCATGAGTTGTCAAAAAGTTCTGGTTGTTTTTGTCTTTTTCACGCATCCTTTTCAGCACTTCCAACGTGCTTGCTTGTTCAGTGGTACAAAAAGGTTGAGCAACATCATTTTGACTCTTGATTTGGACTGATGGAACTTTTTTGGTTGCGGAGAACTGGCTGGCTTCCATTGTGCAGTTTGACGCTTGGGTCGTATTGGTACACCCATATTTCACCATCAGTGATAACATGCTCAAAACATTGTCTTGCCTCTCCAAAAGGTCTTGGCAAACTTTGACTTTCCATTGCTTTGTTCATCAGTGAGCTACTTTGGGACCATTTTTGCACACACCTTTGTCATGCCAAGATTTTCAGTGAAGATGTTTCTATTTCTCTATCGATGTTTACTTGGTTTGCTATACTTCTCGCAGTCAATCGATGATTATGATGGATAGTTCAACAAACTTTTGCAATGCTTTCATCAGTGCTGCTCAGTATTGCCCACCCTGACCTCTCTTCACTTGTGACATTTTCTCTCCCCTCAGAAAGTATTTATTCCACTATATACTGCCATTTCCTTCACGGCATTAGCCCCATAAACTTGGACTAACATGTCCCTGATCTCACTTCCACTCTTGCCAAGTTTAACAAGATATTTAATGTTTGTCCATTGCACTAATTCAAGCTCCAACATTCTTTTAATGGCACACAAAAACACACAAAAACAATAATGAGCACCACTCAGCAAGACACCACCACACGTCCACACAAACACAAATGTGAGCCACTGATCTACCAACAAGTTTACGAAACCTTACCAAGTTGTTTGCACAGTGCTGCCAATGTAAGCACATGGTGGCAAGTTTGCAAACTTAATTGTCAGACCTCACACAGTACAATCTGGGAAAGTGAACAATTTCTTAAAAACATGCAGGACTATACTTTGAATTCTATACTGGATGTTTTTCTACTCAATTCAGTTACCAAGTCCCACTCCACCATTGAACATACCATACAATTCTTCATCTTATTAGTATCTGAGTTTTAAAGATATAATTATATATTCTACAAAGGAATTACAAAAATCTAAGGTGTATTTAAGATAATCTGACAGAAGACATTACTACTTACACTAAAGTAATTCAAGTTAGCCAAAAGAAAACAAAATGTGTATTCTGCCTTTACAATTTCACTTGTTCAACATGCTCCACTCTCACCCCAAATGATGATCCTCTCTGTTCTCTACACTGTGGCTGCCTTGCCATTGTTCATTTCTCTGCCAGACATGAACTCCCGCTATGGTTCTGCCTATAAACCAAGCCCAGTTCTTCTTCCAAAGCACAGCCCAAATCAGCTTCTTCCCTTGAATATTCACCCAGTGTCTGGAGAGAGAGATCTATCTGAGCCTTTCTTACCACAACTTCGTAGTACCTTACTCTCTCAGCATGTCTCCCCTTCTCAGACTTCTGGAGACCAGGGACTGATCTACTCATCCCACCACAGCACTAAGAATAATGCCTTGAACATATACAGTTCTTAAGATATGTATGTGTATAAACTATTGTGTCTATAGGTATTGGAATAAGCACTTATACATTTGAAAATAAAACTCAGTAGAGACTGAATTATAGCACAAATAAATCAAATTGGCTCGGAAGAACTACTCAACAACAGTGGGTTTTAATTTTAACAATGCTTAGAAAAGCCTGGCTATACCAATAATTTCAGTACCATTTCCATGAAGTAACCAATAAAAGTTGATATTTTGCCATTAAAAAAGGACACTCAAGGGAACATATATATCACGTTATAAAATCAGCATAAAACTACCAACTTTGTGCCCTATACAAACTAAATCCATTTGCTTTACTTCTTGTGATGAAATAAATTTTTGTAGACTTTGGGGTTTTGTCTCCAAACAAAAGGCTTTGCTTTTAGAATCTATATTTTAGAACATTTTACCTAAAATAAAAGAAGTATTAATTTTAGAATGGGCTTTCAGTATAAATACAGACACTGCTAACTCAGCAGACACCTTCTAAAATCTGCCATCTACACATAATCAGAATTTTTTTTAGGACACAAAAATCTTATAAAATAGCTCAACAGTATATTTTGACTGACTTTTGAAAGTACCACACTGAAGCCTTTCAAAGTAAATTTCTTTACATTTGTTTTTTTTTCATAAGAAACAAATTTTTATTTCCTAAGAAAAGGTACAAACAAATAAAAAATTTGCCAATTTATACTAGTGGCATAATCTAATTTAGAACCTGGTGGCCAAAAACAAATTAAGAAAGTGTAGTTGGTACCCTTAAACAGAAGGTA
Organism: Craseonycteris thonglongyai; assembly: GCA_004027555.1. NCBI lineage: Eukaryota > Metazoa > Chordata > Mammalia > Chiroptera > Craseonycteridae > Craseonycteris > Craseonycteris thonglongyai. The sequence goes on along the minus strand of PVKE010009236.1, from coordinate 35,462 downwards.
CAGATAAATTATTTAAATTTGGAGAATTAGGAAAAATCAACCCAAGAATTAAGAAAAAAAAGTAACAATCCTACCATAATTAATATACGTAGAAAGACTTTTTATTAAATGAACTTTAGAGTAAAAGAAAAAGATAAAATCCAAATTAAATTGATCACGATTTAAAAAGCACAACAAATAATGATTACCTTCAACTAGAACAATTAAAAAAGCAATGTTTGTAAATCAGAGCTTCAAATTAGAATCTTCTCTATTTCATTGATCCAGTTCATAAAAAGATTTTATTAGTTGCCTTCAACATGGTTATCTCTATACTATGCATTCATCAAATCTTCTAAAACATTCGAGGATTAAAGCTCTCCTCAACCCAGTCTCAATTCCCATGGACTCACACATACATTACATTCTAGAGCAGGGAGTCCAATTTTTTGGCTTCTCTGGGCCACATTGGAAAAATAATAATTGTTTTGGGCCACACATAAAGTACACTAACACTAACAATAGCTGATAAGCTAAAAAAAAAAAAGGATCTCAATGTTTTAACAAAGTTTATAAATTTGTGTTAGGCCACATTCAAAACCATCCCGGGCTGCATGCATCCCACAGGCCACAGGTCTGGACAAGCTAATTCTAGACAGTCAGCAGATGAGGCGAGTGGAAAAGAAAACTATCTGTAATAGAAGAAACTTAAATCTTAAGGAAAATGACCCTAAAATCAAGATAGCACTCAAAAGGCAAAGTAGGCAGACCAAACACAGCTTTTACCATCACAGGCTATGATTTCCACCTCCCTTTATTATATAAGTGACTTCAGGACAATGGGTTCAAAAGTTGTATATTCTGACCCATATTTTCTAAAATTAGGGTTTGAACACAAACCCACATGAAGAGCAATTAAAACATGCACTGATGTCTAATCATCCAATTACTATTTCAGTTGAGTTACTTTCATTGGTAGCATCACATGTGGATGAATTTTATAAATATATTTATTTTTAAAAAAAACTAGTGTGCTGGAATAAGACAAAAGCTATCAAGTACCCCAAAATTTGCCTATCAGAGAGTAATCAATACAAGACAATAAAAAAACACAAATTCTCTTAACTAAGCCACAGAGTTTTCAAAATTAAAGTTTAATTTTGGCAGTATCAAGTTTTATTAAAAGTCACTTCTATATTTTCAGGTACTAACATTTATCTACCCATCAAAAGTGTCCAGGTTCACTAACTTTCAATGACAGAGAACTGAACATGAGAAAAGGCTTAGACTCAAACTTTAGTGGTGATATAGGTGATATAAAACCGTTTGACTAAACAGACATTGTTGTCAGTTACTTAAAAAAAAAATTAGGTGGTACACATCAATAATGTTTACCTAATTTCTTTCTCTTCCAAAAAAACTGTTACTACATTAATGGTGCAACTTACAATTTATGATGCTTTAGAAATGTGACAGATATAATAATGTTTTTTCTCTTAACACAAAGTTAATAGCAGCTAAACATTTTTAAAGTAGTTTAGGAGAAAGAAAAAAAGTAGGAGGGCAATGGAAGTAATAGCATACAACTATACGAAACGTTATGATGAAAGAAAAAAAAAATAGTTTTTTGCCAGATGCTTGAGTTCCAGTTAAGGAAGAGTTTACTTACATTTATCAAGCATCTACCAATCCCCACGGGTACCAGTTAACTGACAATCTACTGTATATTAAATTTTGCCTTCTCCAAATTTGCCTAAGATCTAATTTAAGTTAGTACCTTGGCACTTAAGTTAGATGAAAAAACTGACATAATTCCTAGACCATATTAGGTTTCTCACTCTTCCAAGGGCTATATATTTGGTTCAAGATACCAATACTCTAAATAGCTAATTAAGGTAGAACACCACAAAATCATCCCCAGCAGAAATGAAAACAGCTCTGCCAGGAATGATGGGTCTTTGATTAACTCAGTTCTAGAGAAATAGTTTCAGATTCTAACCTATATGTAACTTAACTTTAACTGATCTTGGGTAGAATCTGCCCACTGGTTGCATATTAAAGCTCCTCTTACGTGATTCCAGTGGGGAACTGAGAACCACTGCATTATGTGGCATGAAAGGGCAGGATGGGGTATTTTACTGGTCAGGTTCTAATTATTAATCTATAGGAGTAGAGACAAAAAGTGACTACTTCTTTCAAATATTAGCAATGCAAAGTGAGTGGTTCTCAGAACTATAGTGGAAACATACTATATGAAGTAAATTAAAAGTTTTACTGATTTGATTTTAAGATTAACAAAAAGAAACAAAAGCTAAACTCAATCCCTATTCCAAAAAATAAATCAGAAAAAGACAAAAATGAGGACATCTGAGAAAAGATACCCAGTAAGACCACAAAACAGGAAAGTTACTATAATAACAAGAGCACAAAAAAGAGCATTGCTGATACCTATATGGAGAGACACATAAAAACCAAATGAGGCAATGCCAGAATAACTCAGCAGGGTGAGCAAGTGTCTTGCAACCGCAAGATCTGGGGATCGTATCCGGCCCTGGCCTGTGCAAACCATATGCTAAAATACACAGCACAATTGGTAACCACTGAGATGGTCATGAAGGTTCTCGTCTCCCATGCAGTAGGCCCCCAGTTCAGTTCCCAACCTGTGTGGCCCCACATCCATCTGTGTGGAATGAATCCATGTCACAACTAATGATGTACAACTACGGAGACTGCTCTGGGCCCTCCCTTCTTCTCTCTCTTCCTCTCTCTCTCTCTCTCTCTCTCTCTCTCTCAGCTTCTCTCAAAAAAATTTAAAAATACTAATAATCAATCTTAAAGAAAAAATGAGACTCAGCTTTGTGTTAGCAAATTGTAAGTAGCAGGTAGAAGTTATAGAAAATTTTTTTTTTGTTGTTTTTTTTTCTGCTCAATACAGTGGAAAATTTTTACACAAATCAATGGACATGGTCAAACAAGACCAGGATCTACCGCTAAGCAAGGAAGTTATTATAGTGGGCCATATGTGTGCCCTGCTTGATTCTTTCCAAATTGGTATTCAAGGGTGCTATACTATATCATGATGGGGCTATCAGCAGTACCTATGCACTTCTGTGTACATTGTACTCCAGCAGAACAAATCAGGAAAAAAAGAGAATCCATATGAGTATTACCATACAGAGGGTTCAGAGCTTAACTGTGGAGCCATACAGCTTGGACTTGACTCCCGAGACCTGACACTCAGTAAGCTAGAAGACTTAAGACAAGTTACTTAACCTCTCCATATCTCACCTCCTTCATCTGTAAAAAAAACTGTTATGAGTGTTGAGCCACTTAATATTTACAAAGTGCTAAACAGTGCCTGGCATAGGATTCAAATGCAATCATTTTAAAATACTGTATATGTGCAAAGGAGCCCTTCCTCTGAGAATACACAGTTCCATACCAGGGAAATGGCTTGGCTGACAGCATGGCTGGGATGTCAGTACCCACTCGTCCCCTTGGCTGTGCATTTCTGTGCAGGACACACCCACTCAGTCATATTCTGCTGTGCTGTGTGCTACTATGACTGCAGAGTTCAGTTTTATTTCTCCTCTTAAAAATTAATATAATGGCATAGCTACCAGTAGTAAAAAAGATTAATCAAGGGAAGCTGGGATGGTTCAGCGGGTTAAGTGCTCACTTTGCAGTTTTGGGGACCGAGGATCGCATCGATTGCATCCCAGCCCCAACCAACATGCACCCATATGCTGAACTGGGGTGTGCTTCCCACGCAGGAGGCCCCACTTCAGTTCTCGCGTCCCCCCACCAGCTCAACCCCTGGCTCAAGAAGGTGTGTGCCTCCTATGCGGGAGGCCCCAAGCCCTGTTCCTGCCCTGTGTGGCCCCTGCCACCTGTGTGGAACAAAACCATGTCAAAAACAGACAATGTACAACTATGGAGACTGCTCTGGGCCCTCCCTCCCATGTACAACTATGGAGACTGCTCTGGGCCCTCCCTCCCACTTCTCTCTGTCTCTGTATCTCTCTCTCTCAAAGACAATAAAAAAATAAATTAAAAAAAAAGAAAAAATGAGCTTATATTTTGGCTCTCTGACATAATTAATGACAAATGAGCACCAAAAATCACCTTCTATAAATGTAAATGAACTGTTACCGGAAAAGATGTTTTCATATTTTCTAATAATCTTCAATTATAATATAATTCACAGAAAAAATCTGGGAAGGAAACAGGTAAATTATAGTAATCTAGTGTTTAAAATAAATTTATAAAGCTACAGACAAAATTACACTTAAGACAAAATGTTAACTTTCTTCTCTTTTCCCAGTTCTCTAATATCAAAGCAACCGGATTCCACCACCAAGGACCTGCTTGCTACAAATGAACTCTATTAACAATGCATTAGTTATACTCAGGAAAAAGCAAACGGAGAACAAAGCCAGATTCTCCTTCAGAAGACCAAGAAGCAGTGTAAGTTATAGCCTATGTTTATCTCTAAGCCAAGTTAAATGGTACCTGTTTTTTGTTTGTTTGTTTGTTTGTTTAACTGACTGTAAGATTTGTCCTGCAATAGACAACAGAACTGTAACAGGGACAAAGGAGAGAGGAAAGAGAGAGGAAGAAAGGGAAGAAAATCTCTCTACTAGTTAGCCTTTTACCAACAATGGAATAAAATTTACTTATAAAATACAACAGTAAATAAAAACCCTTGCCCTCACAGAGTTTAAATTCCAGAATTTAAAATTAGGTAGTAAATAAGGTAATAAGTGCTATGAAAAAAATAATAAAAAAGATCTGTGTAGGGTGAGGGGTCTCAGAAGTTTGGGAAGTTGGTGCCCCCATGTTACAGAATTGTCAAAACTGGTTTGTATTTCAACTGAGAGCTAGAGCAAGGTATTAGGAAGCTACTGTATATTCTATGCTGTATTCACAGGCAATTAATCATGTATGATCAACCTTAGCTTGATGCTGTCAGTTTAGTGCTGGAAAACATACTTAGAACATCCATGTTCACAAAATAGGTCATTTATTTTTCAATTACCCCAATTTTTTTCTCTAAAATGTCTGATTTTGCCTATATCCTGTATCTCCCAAGTAAATTTATTATAAAGCTGTAATTTTTAGGATATCAGCCATTATAAGTGGCAGGTTTATTTAACAATTTAGCATTGTAATACAATGGATGCCTTCAAAAAAGTTATCAAATGGAGCAGAGAAGCTTTACTAAATAAGAGAAACTTTCATAATTATTGCCCAGGGCCTGTTAAGTCAAATTATTTTTCATGCAATCTTAAAGTTAGCATCCAAAAGCTTCAAATGTTTTCAAAACACAGGATACTAAAAAACAGAAAAATGATACAAATGAAATGTCTGGTCACTCAAGTCCTACTAGACAACAGACCCAATTTTTAAAATACCCAGCAAATACTTATTTTATGCCTAGTACTGTATTTATGCCAAGTACTTATATTATGCCTAGTACCTACCATCATTACCTTAAAATACCTAACTATGTAGAAACAACAAAACACAAATGTGGATACAAAACAATATTTCCTCAAATGCTTAGGAACCTCTGGTCTTGTTTGTGTTTTCCCATTGTGTTCAATATTCTTTAGAGCAAAGATAAAGAGGAAGCAAGTGAGACAAGCTTGTGAACGCGTACAAAGCTAGAACTATAAAGGCTGACTGAACCTTTTTCAATACCTTCGACTGTATAAACTCCTAGAAAAATAAAAAAGTGTATCTTTATAACTTGTGCCTTCTATCATACCTAAAATATAATTCTGGATTCCAATAAGCACTAAATATGATTGATTGCAAAGGGATTTGTGGAGGTAGAGTGGCAACAAAATCTTACCTCTTCCTTCTAAGAGAGGAAATAACCCAGAAAATAATCTTTCCCAAAGAGGATGCAAGATCTGTTGTGTGGGACTGTTCACTGGCCTCTCGATCTCAAGTCCAGGCTAATCAATCAGATGAAAAGAAGTACCTTACTACTTCGATGAGTCAGACTCAAATAGGAGGAACTCAAAAATCTAAGTAGGACACAGCTGTAGCCTGTTTACTCAGAAGGATATAGGACAAGAAAGGCTATCAGGGTAGTATCAGGCCAGACAGGTCAGCAGAAACAGGCAATCCAGAAGCTACTGTCTTTGTACACCTCACCACCACCACGTCACTGCTCAGGTACAAGGAGGCAAGAGCTCTCAGAAGGGAATTCAGAACTCTCAGAAGGGGATAGCTCAGTGATTGAGCGCTTGTCTCGCAATTGCTAGGTCCGGGGTTCAATTCCTGGCCCCAACCCATGCAAACCCACATGCTGAACTAACGATGTACAACTAAGGAGACTGCTCTGGCCCTCCCCATCTCTCTCTTCTCTCAACTTCACTCAAAAACAATAAAATAAATCTTAAAAAAAAAAAAAGGAACTCACAGAAGGGTGTGAAAGCTACCCTGACTTGGAAATCCCAAGTTCCACAGAGAAAACATCTTAAGAGTCTCACAGGCATAGCTTCCAGGGGTTCCAATCCACGAAAGGATATGCTCAGTTATAAGAAGCTACCATATCTTCTTCCCACCAGGTATTCAACCCCATTCCAACTGCAGTTCACAATTAGGGACTACTCTGCCATGCCCCATGTTGGCTGGTAATATTGTTGACATTAAACCATTGTGTTTCAGACCAACATCATTTACCCACGGAAGAAAAAAAGGTTTGGTGAACCCTTTCCTCACAACACACTTGGGTCCTCTCATCCCTACTCTACTACTTCTAGGATGCCAGTGGTGTTGGGCCTATAGCTTAAGTAAGCTTCTATGAGACGGGTTCATCTCCTAAAAGTAATGAGTGGGGTGGGTACATAAAGAAATTGAGGCCTAGAGGTTAAATATTCTTCCCAGAATTAAGAAAATGACTATTAAGCTCTGCATTGTTTGTACACTCAGTGTCATTTAAATCTCACAGGCTTGTACAGTAGGTATACAGACTTTTTCAAAAACAAATTAACTAAGGCTGAAAGTTCATAGACTGAAATCAACATCTGATAAAGAGCAGAGAAGTGGGCATCAGATGTCAGGTTAAATTTTTAATCAACTCTCTTCGACTAGGTTTCTTGAGTTTTAAAGAGTTTTCTTATACCAACATGACAAAGCATTTCTAATGAAAGTATCATTTTACTTAGGAAGATATTTATGTCTATATTCTTACTGCCACCAGTAGGATGGAGTCAGTACAGTAAGGATTGTGGTCACCCACCAGACAACAGTGTAAATCTAACAACCAATGAATACTACGTTTTACTACCTACCCACTACCTAGTTTCCAAACACTTTTGACCTACAGTGTTTCATACAACTATTAATAGTTCTTGAAATACTATGTAGATTTAATTGTTTTAAAAAAACAAATACATACAGAGATCAGGGACTTTAATAAGAATTAAACTTACATAATCAATATTCATAAGAGAGCCTGGAATAGAATGCACAATCCTCCTACTTTTAGAAGTTTACTGAAAAGTCTTAGAAGGCTCAAAATACACAACAGCCATTTCTGTAGGAAATATTCTACTTTTTATGGCTTACTATTCATTACCCAAGTCAAAAGCCTGAAAGTCACTCCTAAATCTTCTGTTTCCTTTGGCAGTCATATCAACCACTAAATTTTGTCAATTCTTCTCCCTAAATACCAATGTACTGTCTACTGGCCCCTTGAATCTCACCATCCACACTCCTCAATCCCCTCCTGCAATCATGATGAAGTCTAATGCCCTAATTATTCTGTTAGAGATTCATTTTAAGACAGAGACTAAGAGAGACCAAGAGAAGGGGGGAGGGCCCAGAGCTGTCTCCAGAGTGGTAGGTCATCAGTTTTCAACATGGTTTTGTTCCTCACAGGTGGGCAGGGGTCACGCAGGGTGGGAACTGGGTCAGGGGCCTCCCACTTGGTAGGCACACCCCTGAGAGCCAAACCAGGGACCTCCCACCTAGGAAGCTTGCCTCGGTGAGAACCGAGCTGGGGCCACACCCCAGTTCAGCATATGGGTCCGCACAGGCCAGGCCAGGACTGGATCCTCAGACCCCAGAGCTTGCAAAGCGAGCGCTGAACCTGCTGAGCCATTCCAGCTTCCCCATCCTAATTATTTTTAATAGCCATGCATCTCAAAGTTTATAATTATATAGCACTTGATTTTCTAAAATTTCAGACTTTTTAAAAATTTTGAAGTGAAAGAGGCAATAGTGGGTTTCTTTACTGGGTCATTGTTTATTCATTGATGTAACAACTGTTAGTTGCTTTCAACCTCTCTGGCTAATATAATCCCAATTTTGTTCAAAGCAGCATTTCTTACTGCTAAAGGTAGCCTATGAAAGAGCCCAGTTAATAAGATCTAAGCAGAAATGGGAGGGGTGGGAGCAGGGGTGTCATGACATGAGGAGAGCCTAGGGAAGCTTTTGCTTTCCTGAAAGTAAAGAACAGACACAGCACCTTCTGCTTAAACTTGATGCCTCCTCTAGGAGCCTATTTCCAATTGAAGCAGTAAGCCTGATGGAATTCTTCATCCTAAGAAAAATGAAATAAAAAAATAGCAACTTCCTGCCTCTCAATTTCTTAGATTTGTTTAAAACAGTGTTCTCACTTACTTGAAGACAACTGGACATTATTCTCCATGCAGGGATTCAGAACAGGTTTCCCAAAATATGTTACTTTGGCATGTTAATTATTTTAAGCTGAAGGCAATCAAGACCCTCTAGGCTAATGAGAAACTTCTAGCTCTCCCTTAAAGAATTTAAATTATGGTGATAAGATTCATCACCAGAAATAACTTTTGTTGACTAATTACTGAATATCTGGCTCTTTATACTGTCCTGCAATGCCTTCCCTCCCCTCTCAAGCTCTAAGGCACACTACCTCAATTCCGTAGCTCAGAATGCCATATACAAGGGCTGCACGGAAAGAATCCAACCATATAACCACTCTACTACATTAACAATGGTTGGATTTTTTTCCAGACAGCCCTTATTTTCCCTATCCGTCTTTGAACCTCTCATTTATGTATGATCGCTGATTCATTCATGTGTGTGAGGTTCCCATTTGTTATGGGATTTAGTTATTTTCTCTGTTAATCTGTCTGTAGATTTCATTATTAGACCATCTGAGAGAACCTTGAGGGTATAGATATATAGAGGGAAGATTCTTTCTCCTTCATACCCGCCTAGATGTCCCCAAAGCATTTCAAACTTACTATGTATACATTTAATTCATCTCCCACTCCAAATCTGTTCCTCTTCCTATATTCTCTACCTCTGTGTATGGCTCCATCCTCCTAGTCACCCAAGCTCAAATAATAGTTCTTTCCTCCTTCATTTCCTACAGCTAATCAGTTACCAAACACCATTACTTTCTAGCTCTAAAGTGTTACTTTACAGTATGTTTTTAGTGCAAAACCCCATACCCTAATGACTTTGGGTATGCTGTATATCCTCTAGGTAATTTTATTTTATTTTTTAAGATTTATTTTGTTTGAGAGAAGATGATAGAGAGAAGGAAGGAAGGGGAGAGGGCCCAGAGCAGTCTCCATAGTACATTATTAGTTGTGACATCGTTTCATTCACACACGTAGATGTGGGGCCATGCAGGGTAGGAACCGAACTGGGGGCCTCCCTCACAAAAGGCAAAAACCTTCACCACCATCCTGGCAGTTACCAGTTGTGCTGCAGTTCAGCATATGGGTTTGCACAAGCTGTAGCTGGGATTCAATCCCTAGACCTTGCAGTTGTGAAAGGCAAGCACTCAAACACCGAGCTATCCCTGTATCCCTCTAGCTAAACTTTAGATGATCTAAATCCTACCTAAGGTCTACAACCATTGCAAATATTCATTTTATATGCCTGTCTCCCTTCAATGGAAGTATGTATCTTGAAAGATGCCTTATTCAGCTTTATAATGTTAGATGCCTAGAACACAGCATGGAAAACATGGTAAAATATACCCCTCTCACAAAAAGGCTAGTGGTTAATTAAAATGAAGACCTTCTCCACACAGGCACTGTAAAAAAAAACAAAACAAAACAAAACAATGACAATAAAATTGTTGGGTAGCTTTTTCCTCCCTGACAAAATCAATTTCAGGAAGAAGATAGACAAATGCAAACTGTATCTGAAATTCAGAATATTGGAAGTAAAATTTTTGTTTGAGAAGTAAATAACAACTATGACCAATTGCTTAATAACTTAGCCCTGGAATGTTTACAGCCCAAATATATTATTATAACTGTCACACATTGGCAAAACATTTTAACACAGTACTACTATGTCACAAATGCAGGTGAAAATTTAAAAAACTTAACAGTTATGATAAACAGCATTCCCTTAGTTTTGCTTTTTTTGGATATGTGGCTTGATTTTTGAGCCCGTTGTTGGCAAGGCAAAGGAGAACTGCATAAAATGAACAGACAGTAGTTCATGGAGAAAGGTTTAAGAGATTTTGCTAGTTTTCCTTCATTGTTATATAGAAAAAAACTGAACAGATTACTCCAAGAAATCAGACAGCTTACAATTGGAAGGGACTCCTTTCATCATTAGCTCTGAGCCCAAGATCTTGAAAAGAGACAAATTTGGTGTATTGGTATTCTAACCTTACAGGAAATAAAATCTGAAAGAATATGGATGTCTCATACATGTTTACAATACTAATGATGTCTATGCTTTTTCAACTCTTCTAGGTTTATTGATAGCTACCATGAATTTATGTCTCTAGCTCATACTTCCTATCTCTTATTTATTGACTTTCCCTCTCCTAATTATCTGAATATTTTGTGTCCTTGTTCTCTAACTGCACCAAATTCCCTACTAATTCTCACATGCATTTTCATTTGTGTTGTTTCATTTGTAAACCTTACAAAATACAACTGCCAGAAACAAATACCTAGTTCTTTACAATTTTTCAATTTTATTAGTGCATCCACTTATTCATTAATATTTGAATTGCTTTCTATTCACAGCTTCATCCATTCTTTACCAGAAACTACACACCGGATTAGAATAAAACTATAAGAATACTGTGACTCTACCACCTACTGAGCATAAAACATTAGGCTTGTGACTCTAAGACTTTGTATTCTCATCTGTAATGTGAGGGTTTTAATATTATCTACCCACAGAGAAGTGCTGTTATGCGAACTAAGTAAGATAATACTTATCAAGCATGTGATAGTACCTGAGATATAAAAAGCACTTAATAGTAGCCACTGTTATTTTACTAGATTTTGTGTGTGATAGGGGTATTCTTTAATAAAACCACGGATTTGCTAAAATAATCTATCAATCAAATCACCCAATCCAAATGTCTAGAATGTTTTCCTTTGTGTTTTCATGAAGATTATGCACAGTTTATTTTATAAAAACAAAAATATAACTTGTTTTTAAACACACTGCTGTTAGCATTCTGAAAATAAGATATTTCTGGATTAAATATCTGATACAAAGTAAGAGGGAAAAGTACTGGAGAGGGAAGCAGGAGAGGTGCTTCAAGATTTTTGACGTCTAAGAAAAAATATCCATTTTTAATTAGCATCACAACCAATCATCTATAGCGGGTATTGGATTAATCAAATGTCCATGTTTTAAAGAAATATCAACCTAATATCATTATTCCTGTCTTCCAAATAGTAGCTGAGATGCAATGACACTATTGCCTAATACAGCAATACTGAATCCCTGGGAAGGGTACTTTCAGTGATAGCAAATGATGGGTAAATTTAATAAGGCTTCCATTAAGCCTGCCCCATAATTATACACTATTTAAAAATAGTACCTTTATTTTGGTTTCGAATGCCACGCAGATTACTAAATAGATGTGTAGTCTGAAATTATTTTCCATTTAGGTATAACATCAAAATAATTTTAAAACAGTGATGGGAAAAAACTTGCAGTTTCTTCCATTATAGGCAGCGGAAGCTCTCAGTTCTCCCTGATGCTTGCTACCCTGGACAATTTAATGTGCTCTATACATTCTATTAATATGCACCTTCTCTAGTGTAGCAAGAAGATGTTAACAGTTTGATTCAGTCTAACTTCGAGTGTCACTAGTACACTGACTAAGTTTCTAATTTAAAACAAGTCAGCAAATCTCACATGGAGCTTTAATAAATTCCACTTTATTTCCATGTCATTGATTAGAAGAAATATAAAGTGAAACTGGCAATTTCACTCAAAGGGCAGAGAAATAGTACTAAAGGGCAGAATGGGTTCAGTAGAAGGTGAATGTCAACCAAAAACCACTGAACATTCTGATCCCATCAATTTGCTATTTTTCATACTGTGAAAGATAGTAAGCAGTTAGAAACCAGGGCCAGTGGTTATACATCTCTTAACATAACAGCATATTCATTTTGACTATTTTTGCTTTTCTTTACTTATTTTATCCACTGTTTGGGGCCAGAAATTCATGACATAGCTATAGAATGCTCAAGCCATGACTACTGTCGAACCATGTTCTAGGAAACCAGTTCCATTCCAGGTAAATACAGATCTGTTCTTTTAAAGTCAGTTATCTCTTCAAATTCTCAAGTGTTCTTGAACTTTCATTCTTTCATTCATTCACAGCCTATTTAAAAACTATGAATTTTTCAATGGAAAGAGCGAAAGAACAGTCTAGCTCAGGGCTGCGCCAAGGAGTTAATCATGGTCCACTGGGTGGATTGCCAAGCAACTTTGGAGTGACCACCTGAATTAAGAAAAAAGTGTTGTAGCGAACACCACATTACACCAGGGCATAGTCAGGTAGCTAAACATAAAAAATTTTTCGCAAGAACACACACACACAGATGTTAGAGGTGAGAATTGGCTCCTCACAATTGAGGTGGCTACATGTACTTGAGCAAGTGAAAATAAGTAACTTAGTGGACCATGACACTTGAAGAAAATCAGAAGTAGCCCTTGCCCTGAAATGTCTGCCCAGGCCTGGTCTAGCTGGATGTCCTTGAAGTCCAACTCTACTCAAGATATGTATTTCTAGCCAAAGGTTAAAACCTACATGGAGGGCAGAGAAATTTCATTCAAATTATTATCTAGGAATGACTGTACTGGCTAATCTGATCCATTTGTTGCTGTTTAATTAAATATATATCTCTGCCACCAGTTCCTGGCTGAGAGTTCCGAAAACCTCTGTAATTTCCTAGTAATAAGAGAACTAAGAATATCTTTTGTTCTACTATTAGTCTTTGACTCTGGTTTCTGACAGAATTCCTAAATTCTTTGGAATTTGCTGGGTGACAGAAGAGTATCTTTTATTCTAATGAAGTGACTCTTGGTTAAGGTGACCAGATTTTAACATTGGTAAAGCAGGATACCATTGACCAGGGGGAGGAGGTTCTTGATTAAAAATCTGGTCTATCTCCCACAGTTCCCTGGCTTGTCATGCATTCTTTCCAAAAATCAGGACTTCTTTTAAATTCGCAGGACAAATTGTTAAAAATCGGGACTGTCCCGCCAAAAGCAGGACGTCTGGTCACCTTACTCTTGGTGGGCTTCTGGATAACCTCAGTGTGAGGGTTAGTCATCAAGGACCAACCCATGATTAAAAGCTTGGAACTCTCCAATCCACCCCATCTACAATTGAGAGGGACTGATGATAAGAGTTAAGAACTGACCTCCCTGCATGATGATTCCCCCATTAACACCTTAAAGGTATAGGATTCAGAGAGCTTCTGGGTCACTGACTACATGGAGGTACTGGAAGGGTAATGCACCCAGTGAGGGCATGGACACTCTGCAGCCCCCGACCCCCCACACCTTGCCCCACACATCTCTTCCATCTGCATGTTCTTCTGTATCCTGTCACACTGCTTTATAATAAATAAACTGTTTAGTGCCTTGAGTTCTGTAAGCAATTCCACCAAATTATTAAACCCAAAGAGGGGGTCATGGGAATGCTGATTTATAACTGGTGAGTCAGAAATGACAACCAGAATTGCAATTGGCATCTGAAGTGAGGTTAGTCTTGGGGAACTGACTCCTTAATTGGGGGAACTGATGCTAACTTCTGGGTAGTGTTAGAACTGAACTGACCTGTAGGACACCCAGCTGGTATTGCAGAGAACTGGTGTGAAAAAAAAGAAAAAAAACCCACACATTTGATGAACAGAAATGGCAGAAGTATTCTGTGTGTGAGTAAAGGAAAACACAAGAATGTTTCCCTTCAAAAGTAGTATTTCTCCTGCCCAATAAACCTCTTATTGCATTCTCAGGTTTTCTTTGTCAATCTACAACAGTTTTGTCTCTCAAGGAATTATTCAAAGCACATATTTTACTAAGACATTATCAAGGGAATTTTATTTAAAAGTAGAAAACAATAAAGTGTGTCTAAAGCTAGCAGATCAAAAGACATAAATGAAGGTATGATGGTAACAGCCAAAGGAATCAAAGCACAAGTTCTCCTAAAGGTAGTGTTAGTAAAGAAGCCTCATTATTTTTTTCATTTATTATATTTATTCATTACTTCCGTGACATTTAAAAAAAAAAAAAAGTACTGAAATTTCTGATTTTAGGTCACCAGGGCCAGGAAATAAATTTCAGCTAACAAACATTAACTACATATGCCTTTTACACCCCCCTGTAAGTTTAGGTAAAACTGTTTTTAGTATAGGACTGTATTTTTATCCAAAATCATGACTACAGATTCCTAGACAAAATTAAAATGTGTTTCGTCAAACTTATCCTTTCACTGATCAAAGCAAAGCCCGTAAACAAAGGGAGCAAAAGAGAGAGTGAGTAAGAAGACTTTAGGAAAACTTTAAAAGAATCCATTTGTAAATTCTTTTATTAGCTTAATAGCATGTTATGTGATGAAACACCATAGTTCTCCATTCATTTGATTACTACAATATGTACTGTGTGCCTACTATATATGCCAGGCATCATTTCAGGTGCTAAGTAACAGTAAACAAACAAACAAACAAGAAAACTCCTTGAGATTTCATTCTAATGAATGAGGACAAACAAAATTAGTACATTTTAATATATGGGGACCAATCTTGTTTCAATTTCTCAACCTAACTTTTATAAAAAGAAGATACTTACATTTTAGTCCTGCAACTGCAACCACTCAGATGCACTGTCTGCATATACCAGAAAGCAACTCCAGAAAACAAATTTACTGAAAGCATTAACTCAGAAAACCGTGATTAGTCAGGTTTTGAAAGAAACCACAGCAACTCTATGGATCAAAATATCCCTACTCAATTAAGTTTGCTGCTGGTAACTGTTCTAACAACTTGTCAAATATGGTCTTTCTTATTTCTCCAATGAATGGCTGAATTCCTATTAATTAGGACTTTCACTGATTTTATTTGTAGATAAATAAATAAATCAATATGAATGATTACCAAAGGAAGGTCATCAACCCTGAGGCAGAGATATCTATAGTTATTTGTAAAATAAAACCTTAAAAAAAAAAGTCATTCGTACAGTCTATTTTTACTACCACTGATAGGGTTGTTGAAATTTTCTTTAAATACAAATAGTTATTCATTGCATTGTGATACCCTGCTGGTCTAGGTCCCGGCTTCCAATTTTGCAGGTTGTTTAGTTTATACTTCCATTTATTGTTCCTCCAAGATCAACTGCCATTCTTGGATGGCTGGGTCTGCAGAAGCTTCAATCGACTGACATCCAGAAGCATTCTAAAAAATTCTTAGGCCTATATATAGAATCACAGGCCTGTGTTTCACCCTAACCCTTTTTTTTTTTTTTTTTTGAGGTCATTTTATTGTAGTGCTGTCATTGCCCTTTCCTTCCACTAAGTCTTAGTATTCTTACATCAAATTTCTGGAAGAGAGCTGATGTATCCTCCTCAATAACAGAAAGCTCCTAGGCTTACTCCCTAAGCAAACTACCCACAAAAAACCATCCCAAAATGCTACATAGTCAATCTAGTTACTATATTCCAAAAGTTATCTCATCAACCTTTATTTAAATATAAATAACTAAGGGCCATTTTCCTACTCTACCAACTCTAAATGTCATACATAATTAAAAAGACCCTTCTTAGAGCGCTCAGAACTGATTAATTTATTTTTTTATTGTTAAATTTATTGGGGTGACAGTTGGTACAAATTATAGGTTCCACGTGTACAATTCTACATTACACCATCTATGAATTGCATTATGTGCTCACTACCCAGAGTCTATACTTAATTTCTTACTACTTTCCAACATGTATCACTCCTTAACCTATTACATAATAGTTTATTCCCAACAGACCCTCCTTTAATATGCTTGTTCTAATCGTTTTTCCCTTTCCTTCTCCTCCAGAGCCTAACCATTTTTCAAGATCCAGCTCAACTCCTTCCTGCTGTAAGCCCTACTTTGCTACACTAACCAATCAGTGATGTTTCTCCTCTCTGAGGAATGCTAGTAATATACCAGTCATTTTATAGTCCTAGAAAATACAGTCCAGACAGGTTAAATAACTTTCCTAAAACCATACAACTAGCCAGTGGCAAAGGCTAGACTATAATCTCGATCTTCAAACTCAAACTCTAAAGTTTACTTGTTCTTTCATCCTCTAACATTATTTTCCACACCGATTTGAACATATCCCTTCACATTTAAAATTGTCCAATGGATTCTCTGCACCCACATATCTTATCCAATCAATTCATCCTTTAGATCACAGATCAAGTGCAATTTTATCCATTCAAATTTCTTTTTGACAACTCTAACTCAAACTGATTTTCTTTTCTGAATTTATTTTAATCACTATCACAGTGTAGCATCTTTTTTACTTTGCGTTATATTATTTACTACCCCAAAACAACTAGAAAAGGCAGGAATATATTAGCCACATTTTACAAATGGCCCTAAGACGTTAAGCAATTTGCTTACATTTATACAATTATTCATAGTAGTTATTGCAATTTAAAACTATGCCTCCACCTCCAAAGTTTATGCTTCTTAAATATAACATACTGCAATCCTTTTTCTGTGCATCACGTGCGCAACACAACTAGAAGTGACAATGGATAAGCAATTCTCTTGTAACTAGAATTCAGGCTTCACTCTTGATTCTTGGTTCAGAACTCTTTTCAACTATAACCTATAGATTTTTATTGTGATAGCAGTCCATTCTTTTCATTCCTTTAAAAACCACAATTTATATAATTTGATTCTGTTCCTGAGGAAACAAACCTAAACTGAGAAACTTTCTTTAAAACTGTTAATGTCAATTTAATAAAACACAAAGGAAGGCTGAGAAACTATGTCGATTATTCAATATGTGGTCTTGGACTGAATCCTAGTTTAGGGCAAACCAACTGCTAGCAATATCATTAGGACAACTGAAAAAATTAGAACATGGGATATATTAAATAAAAGTTTTGTATCAGTATTGTATCGATGTTAAATATCTCTAAATTTGTTCATTGCATAACAGGATGTCCTTGTTTTTAGAAGAGACAAGTATTTAGAAGTAAAGGATCATGAGGTGTACAATTCTCAAATGGCCCAGCTAAAAAATAATGAGATAAAAATAGTAATAAAAGTGATGATTAATTCCAATATGAAGCAAATGTGCAAAAATGTCAATAACTGTTAAACCTATGTAAAAAGTATGCAAGAATTCAAATTTACAGAAACAATGAGAAGTATATAGTAGGGAAAGGAAAGGGTGGGCATATAAATCAGAGGCTGGCAAACATTTTCTGTAAAGGGCCAGATAAATACATTAGGCTTTGAGGGCCATTCAGTCTCTGCCACAACTACCAAATGTTGCCACTGCAGCTCAAAGACAGCCTATGGGTAATAATATATATAAATGTGTGTAGCATGCTACAATAAAACTTTATTTATAAAAACCAGGCCTTAGTTTGCCAACCCATGACGCAGAGAAAAAGATTGGCCATGCATTGAATATTGTAGGAAGCCTAGCAATGGAAACATGAGATATTTATTATATTAGCCTATTTTAAGTATTTTGAAATTTTTCATAATAAAGTTTAAAATTAAAACCTTTTGATGAGAAATCTCCTTTATAGTGCTATTCTCATTCTGCCCCACCAGACTACCTCCTCCTGAAAAAAGTCCCAATTTTACTTTACCCATCCTTTTTTCCATTCAATCATTATCCTCCCTAAACAAGGTGCAATTTTTTCAAACAGATTAAAATCATGTATATTGCATACTATATGCATTACCTTTCTCTTTAAATTCTAAAATCCCTGAGGAAAAGGATCTTATATAGTGGTTAACATAAATTTGGTAACCTAACAGAAAAATGTAGCATAGGAGTAGGTGTCCAACCTTTTGGCTTTTCTGGACCACACTCGAATAAAGAATTGTCTTGGGTCACACATAAAATACACTAATAGCTAATGAGCTAAAAAAAAAAAAAAAAAAAATTAAAAACCTCATGTTTTAATTAAGTTTACAAACTTGCATTGGACTACACTCAAACCCAGCACACAGGTTGGACAAGCACCTTTCATGATTGACTCTAAACTCAAGTCTCTCTTTGGCACATGAGAAAATGAAATTTTCAAAACCCGACTGAACCTGTTTCTTGTGAGGTGTAGAAAAGGCATGTCTATTTTTGGTAAATTTGCCTTCATAATCTGACATACCTTCAGATTTTACAAGATTTTTCTTAGCCAAAGAAAATCAATGGAAGATGCAGCTGCTTAAGAGCCATAGATTATTGGAATCCCAGAATGAAATAAGGCTTGAAGGCATAACAAGAACAACCTTCATCCACAAACCCACAGATGAAGAAATGAGGACAGTCCCAGCATTCCAATTAATTGATGTGAAGTCAAACCATGAAGTGCACTGAAAAAACTACAGCAGTATTAATAAAAGTTTTATTGTACTAATATTACTTATAATTGCAGTATATCTGTACATATTGATAGATTCCCCAAAATTTGCTTCTGAGCACTACTATCAAATTTAGTTATTTCATAATATTTTGTCTACTAAATGAAATACATTCTTATTAGGTACTATTGGGTATACAGCAATTCAATTATTTTCTCCACTGAAATTATGTCAAGACATACAAGTAGAACTGCTATAAAAGACAAATGTGGTGACACTATAAGCCTGTGTCAAAGCATTTAGGAATGCAGATAAGAATATTAGGTTGGTGCAAAAGTAACCAAGGTTTCAGACCATGAGTTTTAAATCATCAAACCTAGACCCAGACACATCTTATCATATTATCATATTAATCAAAATAGGAACCATTATAATCAGTGTATTTCTGCCAGTGAGAAATAAGTTTGTGTGTTACCGTAGCATAAAAATTCATGCTTCGGAATTCAATGAACTCTTGGAAAGCATTTTTTGTATTCAGTTGGTTGTGGAAGGCATTTTCCCAGCAAAAAGTTGTTGAGATGCTTGAAGTGGTGGTTGGTTGACAAGAGGTCAGGTGAATATGGTGAGGGAGGTAAAACTGCACAGCCAATTAGTTTAACTTCTGAAGTATTGGTTGTGCCACAACTGTCAGGCATTGTGGATAACTGGGCCCTTTCTGGTGACCAATGCCGACTGTAGGCATTGCAGTGTTTGGTAACATCTCAACAATGTGCTGAGCATACTTCCCAAATGGAATGATTTCACCAGGATTCAGAAAGCTATAATGGATCAGACTGGCAGCAGACCACCAGTGACTGTGACTCTTTTGTGGTGTAAGTTTGGCTTTGGGAAGTGCTTTGGAGCTCCTTCTCGGCCCAATCACTGAGCTGGTCATCGCTGGCTGTCATGTAAAATCCACTTTTCATCACAAGTCATATTCCAATCGAGAAATGGTTCATTGTAGTTGCATAAAAGAATAGAAGACGACACTTCAAAACAACAATTTTGGGGAGTTTCAGTTAGCCCAAGGAGGTACCACCTATTTTTCACCTTTCCAATTTGCTTCAAATGCAGAATGACCATAGAATGGTTGATGTTGAGTTCCTGGGCAACTCCTCGTGTAGTTTTAAGAGGATAAGCTTCGATGACTGCTCTCAATTGGTCACTGTCAGCTTCCAATGGCCGGCCATCTTCAATGCTCTTATCTCCTTTGCAAAACTTCTTGAACCACCATTGCACTGTACGGACATTAGCAGTTCCTGAGCCAAATGAGCTACTGATGTTGCAAGTTGTCTCCGCTGCTTTACAACCCATTTTGAACTCAAAGAAGAAATTCACTCCAATTTGCTTTTTGTCTAAAAACATTTCCATAGTCTAAAATAAACATAATATAAACTGCAAGTAGTAAGATTGGGGTGAGATGAGACAATGAAGTAAAGAATAGCACATCCCCTGAAAACTGCAAAGTACTGACCCAAAGCCCTTAATACTGGCACAAGATCTGACTCTAACACAGATGTAAAATTTGACTCTATGAAGTCTGACTATTTTAAGTTCATGAATTCACCCTAGAAAAAGTGCTACATGCCTCATTACTGAATATCACTGTGGTCATCTTTAAAGTACCGGTACTCCCCTTGGAAAGCTATGCATATACGCCAGCACCTAGACCACTCTTCAAAACAATTTGGAACACTTTTTTGGAACAGGCATTAAAGCATCATCTTTATTACCCTTGGCATCCTGAACACCATCAAAATACCTTCCTTTCAATATTTTACCTTTGTGTAAAGAAAAAAGTCACTGGAGGCAAGATCAGGTGAGTAGAAAGGGTGTTCCAGTACAGTGGTTTGTTTACTGGCTAAAAATTCCCTCATAGGCAGTGCCGTGTGAGCTGGTTCATTGTCATGAGGCAAGAGCCATGAGTTGGTGAAAAACTCAGGTTATTTTCATCTATTTTTTCACACAGCCTTTTCAGTACATCCAAATGGTCAATTCGGTTCAGTTGGTACAATTTATAATGAAGAATCCCTCTAATATCAAAAAAGGTTAGCAACATTGTTGACTCTTATTTGAACTGATGAAACATTTTGGTTGTGGAGAACTACCTAGCTTTCATTGTTCAAGCTTGATGCTTTGTTTCAGGGTCGTATTGGTACACCCATATTTCATCACCAGTGATAACAAGGCCCAAAACATCATCTTGCCCCTCCAAAAGGTCTTGGCAAACTTCAACTACGGTATCCATTACTTTTGTTCATCGGTGAGCTCCTTCAGGACCATTTTTGCACACACCATTCTCATGTCAAGATTTTCTGTGAAGATTTTCCTATTTCTCTACCAATGTTAGCTTGTTGGTCTGCTATACTTCTCAGTCAGCCAACAATTTTGACACACAATTGGATGAATTTCTGCAATGTTTTCATCAGTTTTGCTCACTACTTACTAGCCGCCCTGAGCTTTCTTTATCAGTGATGTTTTCTCTTTGTTAGAAAAATGTTGATTTCATTGTACACCGCCATTTTATTCGCAGCATTATCCCCATACACTTGGCCTAACATGTCCCTGATTTCACTTTCACTCTTGCAAAGTTTAAGAAGAAACTTAACGTTCATTCCTTGCTCTAATTCAAGCTCCGACATTCTTGCAACAGCACACAAAAACACACAATAATGAAAATCACTCAGCAAGACACCACCCACCAACATATTGACACAAACACAACTGTGAGACACTGATCTACCAAGGTTATGAAACCATACTGAGAGTTGTTTGTACAGTGCACAACATAAGCACACAGCAGCAAATTCATGAACTTAACTGTCAGACCTCATATACACTCTAATTTGAACTCCTGTGTACTTGAAGACAAGATCTCTGACCTGATATGTTAGAACCTAAAATACTGCAAGTCTACCAACAGGCGAGGTCACATTGTTGGAAATTCAATTTTGCTCAACTAGCTTTCATATAGCTATTAAAGTCAAGTTTGAGGAAAAGCAGAGCTCTTAGATCAATGGCTTCCAGCTGACAGCTAAATAAGGCAAATAACAACAGGTTCTTTAAATAATGGTAATAGCTGCAAATCAAAGCATAGATCTTGACATACGTGCAGGAAGGACTAATGGTCAGATATCAGTCTTTTCAGGCTCATTCACAAATACCAAAAAATTAGCATCAACAATGTCTTCATCATCCAAGTCTAACAGCACTGTTATACAACTAATTCTAGTTAAATGTGGGCTATTCTTTAATACAATGAATTCTATCTAAATTTAAGTAATATGGCTGTTACGCATTACAAGTCAGCCAAAGAAAAACATCCTGCTGTGGAGTATTTTCCCAACATTCTGTCCTGTATGGGACAAACCTGTCTTACATATATTACCGTATTTTCCGGCGTATAAGACGACCCCCTAATTTTACAGTTAAAACAGAGGTTTAGGCCTATATTCACTGTATAAGACTACCCCCCACTTCCGAGGCTGTAGTCTTATACAGTGAATATAGGCCTAAACCTATGTTTTAACTGTAAAATTAGGGGGTCGTCTTATACGCCGGAAAATACGGTAACTGAGAGGAAAAGTGAAATCTTTCATACTAACTTCTGGTAGGGTCATGAATAGAGCAGCAATCTTTAGGTGGTCCACTTATAAACCAGCAAAGGAAAAGAAAACCTTGGGTATACTTCCATAATTTTTAATGTATAACTTCAGAGGGAAACTCTTATACACTAAAAACAGTGTTTTACCTTAAGCATAAAATAATATACACATTTTTTTTTAATTTAAGCCTTAAAAAGTTACAATTACAAAAGGCAGCATCTTCACTTTAGCCTATTTGTTCTGCTGAGGCACACCCGTATGAACACCAGAGAAAGAAAGCTTTAGTCTGAAGTCAACTTTTCTCAACCAAGATCCAGGCTAGGCTCAAAGTGAGATTTTTAGAATAATCTTTAAAACAAGAGAAAGCTCCTAAACTTAAGGAAACAAGATGTTTAAAACATGAAACATGTGAAGCTCAAAAAATTTCCCCTATTTTAGATTCTAAATCTCACTTCAAAGAAAAAAAAGGCATCGAAGTGTTTCATCTTACCAATCCTTAGAGCAATATACTTCAAGAATCTTACCAACAAAAGCTCCTTAAATTATTCTGTCTAAAGACTAATTTAGGGAATGCCACGATGTATCCGCAGGTTAAGCCCTTACTTTATCTTGCTACCACAATGTCTGGGGATCAATTCCAGGCCCCAGCCTGTGCAACCCCATATGCTTAACTGTGGCACAATTGGTAACCACTGGGACATGGGCAAAGGTTCTTGCCTCCCATGCAGGAGGACTCTGGTTCAGTTCCTGCCCCACACAGCCCCACATCCACCTGTGTAGAATGAAACTGTGTCACAACTGATGATGTACAACTGTGGAGACTGCTCTGGGCCCTCTCCCCCACCCCCCACCTCTTCCTTCTTCCTTTCCCCTCACTCCCTCTTCTCACCTTCTCTCAAAACAATAAAAATAAATAAATAAAGATTTATTTAAATTCATTTGCCTCAATCAGATCGTACAACAATCAGGGTTCTACAAAACCTTAAAACATATAATTAAACTATACCTATTATAAAAGTACAAATACGCACTAGTACATTTTCTCCTTTTAATAGTATACACTCTTCTAAAGAATATATATTATCTACAAAGTAACAGCATAATTCCCTAAACCAGAAAAGGTAGCAAGATTTTCCTGAATGAAATTCAATTTACACTACCACAATTTATATTTTCTTGCAATTTATGCAAGCATTCTTAAATCCACAATTTATAAATCACAACCATGCACAAATGTGATGTTGGACTAATACTTTTTCAGTTCTCACCAAGTTTCACTCTTGCCCCAGTTCCTAATCCCAATTGTTCACTGTGTGTTCCAACAAGGTTAAGAAAGCCAAAACGAAAAGAACTAACTCAAGCAATAGGACCAATTTACAGGATGTGCATAATAATTAATACTAGTTAATCAAAAACTAGTGTACTTCTATCATTTAAGCCTTCAAAACAATAATCTCCCATTTTCCCTCACTCACATTCTGCTACTTGACAGAGGTCTGGAAGAGAATGAACCCTGAATAGAAAACCCTTCACAAATGTGAAAGAATATTAGAATAGGAAAATGGAAACCCTGTAACAACCTTTGTTTTTTGCAGAAATCCCTTCTGTTATATTAATGACAAAATGGCTTAACCTATGCTTGGGCTCCTCCAAAGATGAGTGCCTTCATGTGAGGAACACATTGTACTAAATTATTAGACAGCTCTAATTGTTTCAAAGCTCTTTCTTCTCTAGTGACTCTAGAGCTATACAAAACAAGTTTAACTCTGCTCTACATGAAATATCTTTAGATACTGGAAGGACTTTCTCCTGGTCTCTCATTTGCAAGTGTACCATTTCCCTTTTTAAAAACTGGTGACATATCAATTACAAAACCTGCTGCAGTCTGTGTCATTCTAAAAGTATGACTCTTCAGATGAAACACAGTACCATATTTCCGTTATTTTTTCTTCAATACTTAGTAAATGTATTTTTTTATTTTGGACAATGGGGTGAGAGTAGTCAGTACAACTCAAAATCTCTTCAACCACTAACAAGATCTAGGAAATATAGATAAAAATTTTTCTCTGTAACAAATGGGTGCTAGGACTAGATATCCACATGCAAAAGGTTGAAATTAGAACCTTATTCACTCCATATAAAAATTAATTCAAAATTGATCAAAGGTGTGACTTTAGATTAAGCAATGGTTCTTAGATAGGATACCTAAGGCCTTGCAACCAAAAAAAGATATAATAATTGCCATCATAAAAATTTTTAACTTTTTTATTCAAAGACACCATCAAGAAAGGCAACCCTCAAAATGGAAAAAAAAAATTTTACAAAATATAAGGGCCTTGTATCTAGAACAGATAAATATTACTACTCAATTATAAAAAGGCAAATAAGCTAATTTAAAAATGGGCAACGTTATCTGAATAGCTATCCCTCAAGAATATACAAATGGCCAGTAAGCACATGAAAACACATTCAATATCATTAGCCATCAGGGAATGCAAATCAAAACTATGAGATACCACTTTACACCCACTAGAATGGCTACCAACAAAAAGACAATAATAATGGTTGTAGAGGATTGGTTCCCTTGTACACTGTTGGTGGGAATGTAAAATGCAGCCACTTTAGAAGTCCACTGTTCCCTCAATTATTAGAATTTCATTAGAAATTATCATTAGAATTTCAAAATTAGTGTAAAACTGACAGGTGTCATTAAAAGAGTTCATAAAAATGAAAAACTACATCAGTACATGTTTCCTTTCTATGCATACATTACCAATGACAACAATAACTCATTCTTAAATTATAGTTGGCAATAAAACAGCCAGTATATCTGATGTGTCAAGGAGATGCGCTAGCAATTTGCTTTATAATTACAATTAAAATAGTTTACTAAATTCAACTTCTAGATTTTCAAATTTTCACATAAAAAATGCTACCATTTAAACTGACAAAGATTTTATAATCAAATAGCTGGCGATCAATGACTTTTAGTAAGTCATAGAATGAGCAATTAATCATTAATAGTTTCTAGAGTATGATCATGTACAAAAAAAGTAAGCTATATTAAATAAAGCTGATACAGATGTTGATGTTTCCAGGGGCCACACACACTTTGTGACATTATACTATACTGTACTATTATACTATCCTGCAATACATAACAATAATTTACTGAGAACAAAAATTGGTAATATTAATGACCTGACAATCATTTGTCAAACACCATCTGCCAAACAAAGTTAATATAATAAAATTAAGACACATCAGAGAAGCTTTTTTATTTTCCGGTCTTTCCCAATGGTGTTTGTTCCAATTGGTAGATGCTTCTATTAACATGTCCATGAGGTATTTTTCAAGCCCTTGATTAAACTACTGCATCCATGAAGCATTCCTTGATTCCCCTAGTTGAAAATAACTGCTTACTTCTTTGACCCTACTCATAAGTTCTCACATGTACCACTCATAAAATAATGATTGTCAGCTTGTATTATTTGTTTAGCTAATTGCATTCAATACTCATCTCATCCTATTAAACCATTTAGTTTCATGATGGCCAACAGCTAAACATTTTCACATCTCTCAGGGTTCTCAGCACAGCCTCTCCAAAAGTACTGAATAAAAATGTGTTCAGTAAATAATTAGTATCAATATCTTTGATTCCATGCTGAAAAAAGGAACAGGTGGTCAAGCTTTTAAAGAGAAATAAAGTCAAAACTAAATGTTTTAAATGACTATACCTAATATTAAATTATACTATTTAACAATGTAGGTGCAGGTTTAGGAGTAAGAACACAGGAATGGGAGGCTAAATCTAGCTTCAATAGTAACTTACAATATAACCCTCAACCTACTCTGCTTAAAAAATGCATTTACAATTCAAAATCAGGTCATTTGTTTTAAAGATTAACCTGCTGTAGACAGATTACAATCAGTATAGGACCTGCTGCCAAGTATAATTATTTCCACAATGTATTACTTATATTGAAATATCTGCTGTGGCATGTACTAAACATGCTGCCACCTGACCTATATAAATAGAGGTTCAACTTGTATGTACAGTTCTCACCAACTTCCTTGAAAATGAGAGTCACCCTTCTGTGGTATCTCCAACATCAAAGAACAAACGTAGCAAAGAATTCGGCAACACTTTTAAAATGTTTGACATTATTATCTGAAATTCTCCATTTCATGACATGTAATTTTTCTATGACATTTCTACATAATTCCATTACATTACATTAACTTCCATCTGTCTGCCAACCTCTGGTAGACTGTGAACTCCTTCAAGAAAAAAATATATTGGGAAAGCCAGGATGGCTCAGCGGGTTAAGCGCTCACTTTGAAGGACCGAGGATCGAATCCTGGCTCTGGCCCACGTGGACCCACATGCTGAACTGGGGTGTGCTTCCCAAATGCGGGGAGGTCCCCAGTTCAGTTCAAAAATAGAAAAAAAGAAAAAATTTATATAATGTCAATTATTCACCAATACTTAACACAGTGCCTAGAGCAGGGGTGGCGAACCTTTTGGCGATTGAGTGCCAAAGTTTATGAAATAAGAGTATACTCGCTCAACTCGCGTGCCAACCCATCAAGTGAGATAGAGGTATCGATTATTTTTATGTCTATAAGAGCATAAACAATAATTTTTTAAATGGTATTCACAGCCCCGCGTGCCGAAATAATTGCTCTGCATGCCACTTTGGGCACGCGTGCCATAGGTTCGCCACCCCCGGCCTAGAGTATGTAGTGGGTGCTCAAAAAATACACAAAACAATTGTTGTCTTTCATGATCTTACATACATACTCTTCTTCACAGAGATCATGAAACTGTTAGTATCTACACTGAAGGAAGTTGGTTTGGAGTTTTATTTAACCTATGGTCAGAAAGAAACAATAAGGGGATTCCAAGGAGGCTGGGTTTTTTGTTTGTTTTTTATTTTGCTTGCTTGTTTGTTTAAAAATATAATACAAGTCCTAATTTTGTAGGGTGAGACCACAAAAATGACCACATGAGATGAAACCAAACAGTGACCTTAATCAGGGGTAATTGTTCCAGGAACTTTAAAATTGTCAAAAAATAAAAACTGTCAGTTATAAATGTATAAAAATATAACAACAGAGTAAAATTAATATTCATTTAGTAAACTGTAATTTTAGAAATGAAAACCACTGTGAACTGAAGGGCTTTATTTCTTTGGAAATATCTAATGGCTTAAAAACCACTTGCCTTCTTTCATGGCATTAACTTGTATGGGTATACAGTGAACATCTTTTATATTTTATACATCTTAGGGAAGTGTCATAGTCCTTTCTAAGTTGGGATCAGCTTCTAACATTTTACCCCTTGCACTTGCGATGTCATGAAACATCTCTTGAGAGTTTCATTAGTGTGAGGTTTTTTTGCCAGAATCACTTCCTCTGTGACATCATCCTTTTCATCACAACTGTGTTCCCCATTTATCCATAAGTTTGCCTTCATTAAGCTCCTCTGACTACCTATCTAGAGCCCCTTTAACAGTGGCAATGGGAACACTCTACTCTTCTAGAGCTCCATTTATATTTGATTCAAATTTCACTTTCAGCATTATCCGCAAAGAGAACCTTAAGAAAATGATACTCCATTCATGGATATAGGAAATAAACAGCTTACAAACAATAAAAAGTTTTAATCTTTTTTTCTTGGTATTTTAGTCTTTTCCTCCCAATAGTATATACCGGTAAAAATATCTTGCAACTAAGTCCTGTGTCTTACTCATCTTTGCATCCCTATAGTTTGTAGCATGGTGTTGTCCATGTTACACTGAAAAATGTTTTAATTTTAAATCTAAAACACAAAAAGATGCTCATAAAATTTTAAAGTGTGAAACATGAAGATTCTCTCCTATGAGAAATACAAATTACAATTTACTTGAGAACTTCTAATGCAACCTGATGAATTTCAGATATAATAAGCAGTGAAAGAATCCATAACTAAGGACATGTACTATATGTCTTAAACCAGGGGTGTCCAACCTTTTGGCTTCCCTGGGTCACATTGAAAGAAAAATTGCCTTGGGCCACACATAAAATATACTTGACACGAATAATAGCTGATGAGGTAAAACTAAAATTGCAAAAAAATCTTATGTTACCGTATTTTCCGGCGTATAAGACGACCGGGCGTATAAGACAACCCCCTAATTTTACAGTTAAAACATAGGTTTAGGCCTATATTCGCTGTATAAGACGACCCCCCACTTCCGAGGCTGTAGTCTTATACAGCGAATATAGGCCTAAACCTATGTTTTAACTGTAAAATTAGGGGGTCATCTTATACGCCCGGTCGTCTTATACTCCAGAAAATACGGTAAGCAAGTTTATGAGTTTCTGTTGGGCCCCATTCAAAGTTGTCCTGGGCCACATGCAGCTTGTTGGGCTGCAGGTTGCACAAGCTTGATTTAAAGTATGAAAATAATGAACTGATGACAGAAGTCAGGATAATGAGTTTATCGTCCAAAGGCTGAGGAATGGAACAATAACCATGGTAGTGAGTATACAGGTGTGTTTCATTTGTGAAATTCATTAAGCTATATTTTGTGCTTTTTAATTTTATTATGTATGCTAATGAAACACAAATCACTTAAAATATATATAATAGCATTTTTGATCTACCAGTTTATGTGAAGATAAAAAATGCAGTAATACTTTCTACTAATAAACCCAAACACTGTTGGTAGGTGTATACATTACTACAATGGAGACAACCTGGCAGTGAAACTTAAAAAGCATATATCCTTTGATCCTAATATCCCACTGTGGAAAATTTATCCTTCAAAATATGCTTATATACATGTAAAAATAAGTTATGTATAAAGTTATTCACTGCAGCATTAACAAAAGAAATTAAGCTATTGTACATCAACAAAGGACTGGTCATATTGACATATTGTAAAGGAAAGAGAATAAAGAAACCCTTCAAGTACTGATAAAGGCAAGATCACTTGGATGTATTTCTCAACTAAAAGGGGTGGGGGGGGGAAGCAAGACAATGTGTATAAAAATATAGTATTTTTTTTAATTGAGAAAACATGTATTTGGTTTGTATATAATAATACCATCTCTGAAAGGACACCTAAAAAAAATGGTAATACATACTGGTTGCTCCCAAAAGGAGAACCAAGTTGGGGGGTTGGGTAGGCAATGTCAGAGGATTTTTCAATGTATATACTTTTGTACATTTTAAACTTTGAGCCATATAAAATATTCAAATATTCAAAACAATGAATTTTTAAAATAACTACCTAATGGGGAAGCAAAAAGATACACCATGAGATTAAAATATAACTGCTAACTCCTCAGAAGGACTATCTAGAAATATTTTTAAAAGACAAGACTACAATATTTGTGATTTAGATGCGGTGGAAAATCCATTAAATTACTGGTACTTACTGCGAGTTCAGTTAAATAATAGCAATAGGAAACTACATTTCAGAAACTATATAACGAGAATTTACTTACAGCATATCTGAGGTCAAAAATCCAAGAGTGTGATATAAGTCAGCAGCAGTCACACCGCAGCAAAAATCATAAAGCAAAGAACAGCAGAACCTGATCTAGTAAGAGATAGAACTGAGTTATGATGGCAGGACACTGGACTTGGAGACTAGTACTGTTGCTACTGAAGGGAGGCACATGAGAATCAGTCCATGAGTGTTACTTTTTTTTAAAGATGTATTTTATTGTTTTTGACAGAGACAGAGAGAAGAGGGAGGGCCCAGAGTAGTCTCCATAGTTGTACATCATCGTTTTCAACATGGTTTCATTCCACACAGGTGGGTGGAAGCTGCACAGGGTGGAAACTGTGCTAGGGGCCTCCCACACCCATGCTCCCTCGAGCCAGGGGCCAAACTGAGAGGGGTGGCAAGAACTGAGCTGGGGGTCCATCCCAGCTCCCCTGAGAGTGTTCTATTCTACAAGATGTGCCACTTATCCATGAAGTCAGAAAATAAAAACAATCAGTTATGGTCAAAACAGTACTATAATTCTCTGAAATGCCTAGGTTTGCAGCTTTATAATTATTCCTAGTTTTCCTTATGTCCTTTATGTATTCGTAAAGTAAAGCCCATTTAACCAGGAGGAGAGCCCCCCTACACACACACACACACACCTCTGTAATTTTCTAGCTCTGACTTCTTCCTTTAGCTTACTCTCTCTTATAAAAATGTAGATCTTTATCACCCTGAGGGGCAGTTACGTCTATATGTCTCCAGATTGATAAAGTATTACCTACCTCCTTAAAGACAGGAATGCTTGAATCTCAAAGCCTACTTAATATGTCAGGTGGCATATAGTAAAAATAACAAATAAAAACCTTACAATTATTAAATAAGTATCTACATCTTTCCTACCACTGCTAGGCACTTTACATTTATTTCTAATCCTCACAATCAAGCTATCAAGATACAATCATTCCCAGTTGCAAAGATTCATTACAGGACATTACTCTAGACCAGTGGTTCCCAACCTTTTCCACTTGTGTACCCCTTCAGAATCCATTTCTATAAATTGTACTCCTTGTTTTAAATACTGACACTTTTTGTTCAGTGCCTACCTTCCTGTGAAATAGTGGAAATGAGGTAATAATGTTAGGAAAGAAAAATTAATACCGGTACACTAAAAGTATAAACCACAGATTAAATTTTACAAAAACTGCAGATCACAACGAACCATGAAATAAAGTCAATGGGGGTGTACCCTTTCTGTTAACGAAACAGACAATATGAGTGCATCACATGAAGGGCAAATTCTGTCTCATTAAATTCACAAATTTCAGTGTCACACACACATGTGCAAGGCAGCAATGTAGCTATGTCTTAATGTAAACCACACACCAAAAAGTCTGAAAGCCACCAACATATGCACTATTTTCATTACAGTTGTATACACTGATACATCTAGATTTTTTTGTTTTTTCATCAAAGGCCTGATGTTTAAAACATGTGGGTAGTAAAATCCTTCACCTAATATCCTGAAGACATTACAAAAACAACAAAAACCCGAAGATTCACAAGGTGGTAAGTGTAAAGGTGTTTGGAACGAAAGTATCATATTTTTCCCCTCTCAGCAAAATGCTATATACTACATTACACATCCATATAAGATGGCCAAGAACAAAAATTATCTGGTTGGTTCTTTCACTGTTTCCCAAGCTGTTACTAAAACATTTTCAAAAATGATTCCTTGCTTTGCTATGCTTCACTAGAGGTAACAACCTAATTTTACCAGTTTTCTGACCATTTTCATGAGTGACTAAATAGATATTAAATATACAGGGGGAAACCCCACCAAAAAAGAAATTTATGAAAAACTGTGTATTTATTCTTACATATTTAAACTTCAGTCATCTTCAAAGTACTCTCCATTTGATGCAATCCACCTATTGAGACTTTTTCCACTGCTCAAAACAGTTTTTGAACTCATAGATTTTAATGCCTTTTAGTGCTTCTGCTACTTTTTGTTTCACTTTTTCCTAATCAGCAAAACTTTAAGGACTCTTCATCCCGGGAGGGTGGGGGACAATCACTCGGGGAGATATCAAGTGAACAGGGAGGGTGGGCACCGGGGTCATGCCATTTTTGGTCTAAAACTGCTGAACACTCAGCACAGTATGGGTAGGTGCGTTGTCATGCTGCACATTGTTCATGTAAACCCATCATGAAGTGGACAAATGCGTTGAAATAATTTCCTATACTACAAGGGCCCTGCCCTCCAGAAGATAATTCAGTTTTGTTTTGTTTTTTCCTTTGGGGCAGCGGGCTGGCTCACATGTTTTCTCTTTAAAAAAAGATTACTTCATACACTTGTATAACCATATACAGGGGGCCAGAGACATTACTTTGGTTGTGCATGTTTTCTTCTATAAGAGGTCATACACCCAGAGAACAGCAGTATATGGCAGAGACTGAAAATTAAAACGTTCTTTGTTACTGGACGAAAACAGAAAGTTTAGTAATTATTCTAAGGCACAAAAGAAATCATACATATTGAACCTTGAGGTGTGCCTGGGAATTTATCTACTTTTTAAAATCAGTTAATTACAGTTCAAGGCAGCGGAATGAGTAAGTATTTACCTCTCTTCTTTCCCCAGGTCCCACTGAAATAGCAGGGAAAAGATTTAAGTTGAAATGAAATAACTGCACTGTTGCATAACAAGAATAGACATTACTGGATAAATTTTAAAGAATTCTGTGCAGACAGAAAGTAGGAAAAGACTCGATTCACGGAGGAAAAAAAGAAGAAACCACATGTAAGACACCAAAGGTTTTCCAAGGACACACTTGTGAGGTTCCAAGTTATAATCAAACTAATCATAACGACGAGGAGGAGGAAAACAATCAAGGTACTTCATCAGAGTGCCGCATTATCTTATTTTGAACATATGACCCCTCTCCTCTCTGTGAACAGAGGCCCTGGTGGTGACTGCTTTTGCCTTTAGAAGAATGCCAGAAAGCCAGTCTCTATAAAGCAGGCATTTCTGCCTGGGTCAAGTTTCCTATAAGAGTAGCCAGCCAGGCCTGAGAGAAAAGCAGAGCAGAAAGATGAAGGGAACATCAGATCTCTCATGCAAAGAAAAAAAAATAAAAGGGGGACAGGGTGCTAGTTCTTAGTATCAACCAAGCACAATATACCAAAGCAGTTCTCCCCAACAGTACTTACAAACACCACAGTGGCCCAAGTGAGAGAGATGCCATTTTGCCCATCCCTCACCCACCCTCCCTAGAAAGAGGTCTGATCTGCTAGTCTACACCTAACCCCAATTCACAGAACCCATCACACCAAAACTACCATTTAACATAGAGGCTTGGTGGAGAAAAAACTACATACATACTGCAGCAGAAACATTTCAACTGCCAATGCTAACCAAGACTAACCAAATAATCTTATATGGGATAATCTAACAGTATAAAAGAGCAAGATGAACAGAAAGAACTGTTAACAGAGAAAACAAATCAGGGGGAAATAGGTATGACTGGACGCCAAATTATTTATCTATAATTATAAACTATGGCATCTGGGAAGATACACTGTCATTGTTCATGGACATCAGATTTGTGAAATCTTCCTATAAATTTTCAGATTTGTGAAAATTTATATATAACCCCAAAACGAATACTTGTGGCACTCTTGCAATCTTCAGACGCATACAGAGCAGTGAAAACTGAGTTGCCTATCATGCGCATGAGACGGCACTCTTGCTGCCTTGTTTCAGCTCTCATATAGCAAACAAATGTTATCTGTGTGGTCCATTGAGTGGCACATATTTTTTTTTATTTTGTGTGCTTTTTGTTGGTGAATTCCCTCTTGAAAATAGTGCTAAAAGGTTGTCTAGTGCTCCCTAAGCACAAGAAGGCTGTGGTATGCCTTAAGGAGAAAAATGTGTGGGAGGTGGGCTTCTAATATTATATAGGAGTTACAATGCTGTTGGTCATGAGTGCTATGTTAATGAATCAACAATATATACTAACTAATGTGTCTTTAAACAGAAACTTATAAAACAAGGTTATTATTGATAAGTTGACAAAAATGTTCTGACCAGGGGCTCACAGGAACCTAACCATATATTTCCCCTAGGAACAACAGTTCAATACTTGCCAATTCAGTATTCACTGCAAATTTATAAGCATAAATACTGTGAATAATAAGAACTGACTGTATTTATTGACAAGTTTTTTAAAAGGAGGGATATTATAAGCAAAAATATTATTTAATGTAAATCACTCCAATTTAACCTTAATGTGATTTAGAAATTTTTTATAGTTAACGGAAGTTTTTATAGTACATGAAGGGGAGGAGGGAAGATGTTTTACTTCTAAATTAAAAAATATCAGCTAACCTTTAATGAATACTTATGTATCATGCACCACACTGAGCACTTTACTTCTTAGCTCAGTGCCTAGCTCCGTGTCAGTAAAAATTCAACAAAAATGTTTACTTTATTAATGTTTATATCATTAAATTCTTACAGTCTGTGAAGTAATAAGCAAAATCTTCAAGGTAACGGGAATCTGAGAATGTTATCTAATCTGGTTGGGTCTGAATGCAAGTGAAGACACAATTATCTCAGATGGGCCTCTGAAAGTTCTTTCAGGCTATAACAAAATTCAATTATCAACTGTTGTCATCTGTAATGAAGTGCCTACTGAAAACAAGGCTTTGTAGACCAAGTAGAGACAATAATAGAAGGCTAAAGGCATGAGGACAAGGACAGTGGAGCATGGCTATTGCTTCTAATAGTACTGGAGAGTTTGAAAACAGAAAATGACATTCACAGTGTAAATTCTTGACTCAAGGATTGACAAAGAACAAGGCAGTTGCTAAATATGACAAAAGAATTCTCCAGTCTCTAGAGCAGAAATCAGCAAACGTTCTTCTATAAAAGGCCAGACAGTAAATTCTTTCAAAGGTCATATGGTCTCTGTCGCAACTACCCAACTGTTGTTGTAAAGTGAGAACAGCCATATGGTTGTGTTCCAATAAATCCTTATATATGAAAATGTGAATTTCATATAATTTTTACTTGCCATAGAATATTACTCTATTGATTGTTTTTCAATTTCTTAAAAATGTTAAAAGCATGTTTAGCTTGTGGGTCATAAAAAACAAGTACAGGTCCTGTTTGGCCTATAGGCTATAGTTTGCCAAGCCCTGCTCTAGTGCTGTCAATACCAAAATGCAATCTGATTTTGATGATTGCTTGATTATAACAACAAGTGCGACCAAACAAGGTTAAGGAAACAGGAACCTAGTGGTTATCAAACTGATTTGTCTGCAAGAATCTTGGAAAGTCCCTAAAATTATATTAGGACATCCCACCACAATCCTATATGATTTCTACCATAGGTATAGAAACTACAACTTGTGGTCCAAATCTGACCAACTGTGTTTCTGTAAGTTTTATGGGAACACAGACCAACACATCCATTAATTTATGTATTGCTTATGACTGCTTTAGCACTGCAGTGACTGTGCTGGGTAGTTTTTTTCAGAGAC